>WBZZ01004180.1:152500-155608 GCA_019918135.1 Paulinella micropora | reverse complement strand
GTTGATGGAGCACTCACCCCCGAAGTACTGGAGGGTGTAGGCGTCCAACAGGGGTCCCCTCTCTCTCCCACACTCTTCAACGTCTTTATGGATGAGCTGTGTGATCGGCTGGCGAGTGCCCTCAAGATCACGGATGTGAAGCGGCTGAACGACATCAAGGCACTTCTATACGCGGACGACGTGGCCCTCATCGCTCACAGTCGCACCGAGCTCCAGAAGATGGTCAATGTTGTGGCCAAGTTCGCGGAAGATTACCGGCTGGAAGTCAACTTGAAGCCCGGCAAGACGGAAATCATGCCCATTTACACGTCGAGCAAGGCGAAACGACCAAGTATCAGGGAGCGAGGTGAGCCCGTGGTGTGGTTTCGCGGCCAGAAGCTTTGTGTCACCAGTCAGTACAAGTACCTGGGAGTGGTTATCACCGACGACCTGAAGTGGAAGGAGCAGGCCCTGCGGGCTACGCGTGTCACTGAAGTCGCCACCGCAGGTTGGTACTCTTTGTGGTGTGCAGGTGAGATACAAGCTAGGTATCGTCTCATGTGCTGGAATCAACTTGTGGGGGCCAAGCTGAAGTACGCCTTCGATGTCTGGCGTGCCCCCGTATCGCAGCTCACCAAGCTGGAGGCAGCAATGCTGCGCCCCATGAGGATGATTCTCGGCATCAGCCCTAAGACAAGCAAGTGGATTACACTCTTTCTGGCGCGCTCTTTGAGTGCGGAGCGTTTGCGGCGGGCGGCGCAACTGAAGTTCTATGGACGGCTGCGTGTTCTACCGGAGAAGCGATTTCCTGTCATCGCATCTCAAGTCAAATTCGACTGGACTGCGGAGGCCGAAGGCGCTATCAGGGACTCAATGGATCTACAACAAGGGCTTCAGGAGCTCCTAAATAGCTCAGAGAAGGACCTCGAGGGTTGGTGTTCGACTGTGGACAAGTGGGCCCTTCAGCAGGACGTCAAGATGGTGCAGCAACTGATGTGGGACAAGCGAGAGGCAGGCAGCGATCTTACTGATGGCCTGCGAGTCATCCTAAGACAAGTCTTTGGAACTAAGGAGTTCCCAAGATGGGTAGCCCTTGATGATGCGCATTATAATCTGCTTCGGAGAAGGTTGCTCAGCTCCAACAACCGCCTTCGGTTGTACCGCAGCAAGTTGGTCAGTGGCATGTCCCCTCGCTGCTTCTGTTGTCATGATGATGTCAATGAGTCCCTTGCGCACTTCTTATGGGATTGCCCCATGCATGAGGGGAGACGTAAGCAGCTGTTGCTGAGTATGCAGAGGCTCGGTGGCATGGCTGTGGGGGGTGCTGAGGGGGATGGAGGGAGTGAGGAGGGTGGTGAGGTCGTAGGTGGTGAGGTTGTGGTGGAGGAAGTGTTGCTTGGGCGGGAGCGGGAGGGCTCTGTGCGGCAGGGTTGGGATGATATGTCGCATGTGGATCAATCACGATTGTTTTGTAAGCTTTTTCAGGGGAAGTCGCGCTTCCGCAGTAACTTTAGGCTTGCTGCGTTGTTAGGGGTTACAGCGTTGCGTCCCCCTCCAAAGTTGGATGTGTTGTTTGGATCATATGTGTCTGAGTGTTGGTCTGCTAGGGAGGGTAAAAGGGAGGAGCTTGGGGTGGAGGATGGGGGCGAGGAGGTGATTGACCTCACTGAGGTTCCATCAGCTCTTGTCCCACCCTCTCCCCCAAGTGACGTTGATGTTGCTCGGCGCGGCCGTCCGCGCAGTGTGGACGTCCTGGCTAGAGAGAGGGGTTCGGGAGCGCAGCGTAGTGTCTCCGAGTTCTTCTCTTCAGCTAACACCCTCGCATCTAGCTCTTCATGCACTTCACAGCCCCCATCTGCCCCTGCTGTTGCTGTTGCTGCTATGTCTGTTTGGTGTTCTGACAATGCGTTGGGATCGGCTGACCCCGGTGACCCAATGGAGGCACATGTCCAGGATCTGGATCTGATGCTATAGTCTGAGGAAGCCTATTATTATTATTATTATTATTATTATTATTATTATTATTATTATTATTATTATTATTATTATTATTATGGACACCGTGATAGCCCAGTGGTCAAGTTCTACCATCTGGGCCCTGTCGCCAGTTCGATTCCCGTCGGTGCCACCAGTATTTTCATTGAACATACCGATCCGTCTGGACCAGTATTTTCATTGATCATACCGGCCCGTCTGGAAGTGTTGGAACTGCCCTTGCGGGGGTGTCATTAGAGCTTATCGTCAATTCTTCGTACTCCCCTCACGGGTGAGACGATGGAGGCGCATGTGCAGAAATGCATCAGCCATTGACAGAGAAGCACTATTATTATTATTATTATTATTATTATTATGGACCACCGTGATAGCCCAGTGGTCAAGTTCTACCATCTGGGCCCCGTCGCCAGTTCGATTCCCGTCGGTGCCACCAGTATTTTCATTGAACATACCGGTCCGTCTGGAAGTGTTGGAACTGCCCGTGCGGGGGTGTCATTAGAGCCTATCGTCAATTCTTCGTACTCCCCTCACGGGTGAGACGATGGAGGCGCATGTGCAGATTTGCATCAGCCATTGACAGAGATGCACTATTATTATTATTATTATATTATTATTATTATTATTATTATTATTATCATAATTATATTATTATTATTATTGACACCGTGATAGCCCAGTGGTCAAGTTCTACCATCTGGGCCCTGTCGCCAGTTCGATTCCCGTCGGTGCCACCAGTATTTTTATTGAACATACCGGTCCGTCTGGACCAGTATTTTCATTGAACATACCGGTCCGTCTGGAAGTGTTGGAACTGCCCTTGCGGGGGTGTCATTACAGCCTATCGTCAATTCTTCGTACTCCCCTCACGGGTGAGACGATGGAGGCGCATGTGCAGAAATGCATCAGCCATTGACAGAGAAGCACTATTATTATTATTATTATTATTATTCTCTGCCTTGGAGTGTTGACTGTGACATATTTGAGGGAAATCCCGATGAAAAAACCTAGTCACACTTGCTAAACAGAGTTCCAGCCCAATGGCCTCAAGGCGTTAAACTGTGACGCCAACTCATAACCCTTTGGTGGTAGATGCTGGGGAGGAGGGTCGTTGCGCGCGTAAAAGATCTTAAACTC
>WBZZ01004180.1:140000-147500 GCA_019918135.1 Paulinella micropora | reverse complement strand
AATGCAACGTGACCGAGTTCATCGACCCCAGCGGCTGCGACGGCAGGTCGGTATCTACATCTCCCCCGTCTTCTTCCTTGTACTGCGCCGACTGTAAGTGTGAATCCGGCTCTCATATCGACCCAGACGTGTGCGATGGGAGCAGTGTGGGACAGGTCGCGGGCAGCTGCAAGGGCTGCGACCCTTGCCCCGCCGGCTCCTGGATCAACTGTCCGGGACAAGGCACAGATGGGTCGTGCGAGCCCTGTCAACCCTGCCACCAGGGACAGTATATCTCGTCAGCCGTGTGCGACGGGCTGACCTTATCGGAGCCCGCGAACCATTGCGCGTCCTGTAGCTGTGCGCTGGTCGGCCTCATGCCCCTCCCATGCAATTTTATACTCTCTCTCTCTCGCTCTCTCTCTCTCTCTCGCGCGCACGCGGACGTGCTCTCGCTCTCTGCTCTCACTCTCACTCTCACTCTCCTCTCTCTCTCTCTCTCTCTCACACACACACACGCACACACACTCTTTGCTATCTTTCTTTCCTTTTCTCCCCAGCCATTTGATTTTTTGGTTGTTTGTGTATGTATTGGTTTCAGGGCGAGTATCTGGAGCTGTCGCAGTGCACCGGCCGCATCATCGACCAGCCCGCGGCGGCGTGTACACGTTGCGGCACGTGTGCGCCGGGCAGCTACGTGGACTGCCCGGGTAGCACTAGTGGCCCCTCCTGCACCGCCTGCTCCACCTGCCAGAACGGGCAATATATCGACCCGCAAGTCTGCAATGGCGCGTCCCTGACCGACCCGGGCCAGGCAGCCTGCGCGGCGTGCCAGTGCCGGGCCGGTCAGGTCATTTCCGTGTCGGAGTGCACGGGTCTGACGCTCGGGCAGCCCGCCAAAGCCTGCAGCAATTGCGATGCCTGCGACAAGGGACAGTGGATCGACTGCCCAGGCAACACGGAAGAGAGGGCGTGCCAGGCCTGTGTCTGTGCGCAAGGCGAGTACATCAACGGTGACCTCTGCAACGGTAAGAGCGTGGCGCAGCCCGCGGAAACGTGTGTGGCGTGCCCGCGCTGCGCGCTGGGGCAGTATGTGTACTGTCCCGGCAATGCGCTCAACTCGGATTGCAAGGCCTGCCCCGTTTGCTCTGCCGGTTCCTACATCGACCCAACTGTCTGCAACGGACAAACACTGTCCCCTCCCCCGCCGTCCAAGGCTTGCGTCTCCTGCAAGTGCCAGGCGGGGCAGAAGCTGGACTTGACCGAATGCAACGGCGCCAGCATCGGGCAGACGGACCGCGCCTGCAAAGCCTGCAGTCGTTGCGAGACCGGGCAGTACATCGCCTGCGACGGCACAGGCAGTCAGGACAAATGCGCGGCCTGCCCCAGCTGCCCGACCCTGCAGTACATCAACCCCGCGGTGTGCGATGGTAGTACGGTAGGCCCGCCTGTATTCGACGCCTGTCTTCCGTGCTCCTGCCAGCCAGGGGAGCGGATCGATTCCAAAACCTGCAACGGCAAGACCACGGGGCAAAGTGCCACGGCTTGTGTGAAGTGCGAGTCTTGCTCCGCGGGCTTCTATGTGGACTGCCCGGGGAGCTCGTCGGTGTCGGGTTGCAAGAAGTGCAACAGTTGCAATGCGGGGCAGTTCATAGATCCTGCAGTCTGCGATGGCTCCACCACCGCCTCCCCGCCGAACCGGTGCAGCCCCTGTGTGTGCGAAGCGGGGCAGTACGTCAATCTGCTGGGCGGCTTCTCCCAGGGCTGCTCAGGCACGACAGTGGGGCAGCCGGCGACGGCCTGCGGCACCTGCACTTGCGAGGCGGGCACATACGTGGACGGCAACATCTGCGACGGCACCATGCAGGGCTCCCCCACCAACAACGAGCACTGCAAGGAATGCGTCTGTGTTGAGGGCGAGTGGCTGAGTGTGGAGAACTGCACGGGGCTGACCAGCCCGGCCCACTTCTGCGGCGCCTGCACGTCCTGCGGTTCGGGCTTCATGTTGGATCTGACTGTTTGCAACGGCACCATGACCAAAGACACGGGCGGCGAAGGGGTCTATCTATTTATCTATCTATCTATCTATCTATCTATCTATCTATCTATCTATCTATCTATCTATCTACTATCTATCTATCTATCTATGTACTATCTATCTATCTATCTATCTATCTATCTATCTATCTATCTATCTATCTATCTATCTATCTATCTATCTATCTAGGACCGCACGGCGTGCGTGCCGATCCCAGGACCCGACTCACTGCTGGATCGCTTCCTGGCGCTGCCCCCTGTGTTGATGTACGGTGCACCTTCGCTGGTCGGGGCCATGTTGCTGTGCATGCTCTACTTCTGCTGCTGCCGGCGCCGCCGTCGAGTGGCCCCCGAAAGCAAGGCGGAGGTCAATCGCTTGACATGAAAAATACACAGCAAAATAGTTTTCAAGGTGCTGAAGCACGCACGTTGTGTCAGCACCTTGTAGCGATGCAATCCTGAACATGTCTGTATGGTTCTGCAGAAGGACAAGGCGCCCAAGAAGCAGAAGCGGACCCAAACGGAGGAGCGCGACAGCCTGTTGTCGACCGACGAGCCCAAGCCACAGTATTCGCCCTCCAGCAAGCACGAAGAGAGCCGACAGCGGCTGTTGCGCATCTACCGCAAGTACAACGAGAGCAAAGTGGGGGATGTTGACAAGATCTTGCAGATGTACAAAGGGAAAGAGAGCACACTGTGGGATGCCTTGGAAAGGAAGTACCCAGGCTGTACCAAGGAGGCTGAAGTCGCCGTGCCAACAAGCAGCAGCACTAGCAGCGCTGCCGTGCAAGCAGTGGAGTCCAACCAGCCCAGTCAGTCTGCCACCCGCCCCGATCAGCCCGTCGCGAGCGTATCGGATCGCTTGATGGCCTTCTATCGCAAACACGAGCCCGGCAAAGCCACGGCCAAGCAGGTCAAGGGGGTGCTGGCCCGTTACAAAGGGCGTGAGCCAGCCATGTGGGAGGCGCTGAGCGACAAGTATGGAGTCGACCCCCCGCAGCAGAGCCAGTACGAGCCGCCCGCCCCCGTGGCCCTGGAGCAGGAGGTGGCCAAGGCCAAGGAAGGGGATGGAACGGGTTTGGTGGCAGTGGACCTGACGGCGGGCGAGGAGTCGCGGTCAGAGGTACAATAGTGAATGAGTACATGCATACATACACACATGCATAAAAAGTACATATATTATTACATCACATATACGTTACACATACATATCGCATGCATTCGCCCATAGCTTGGGCCGACCACGGGCTGGGAGGCCGGCGGCGGGGCTGGTAGGGATCGTAGCCAGTTCGAGAGCTTCTTCTCCTCCCCCTCGAAAGAACTGCCCCCCACCGCCTCGGCCGACTCGGATGGACCCTCGCCCTCTAAGCTCGACACCTCCCCCTCCATGGACCTCTTCGCCAGCGAGATGGACGCGTCGCCACAGCGGCCAACTTCCTCCTCTGCTTCCTCCTCCGGATCCGCGTCCTCTTCTCCCTCCCGTCCAGCTGTGGTAGCAGTAACTCTGGCCGTAGAAGCGCTTTTTGGTTCGCCGAGCAACAGCGGGGGCCTTTTTGATGAGCAGGACGCGAAGGACAGCGGGCTTTTTGAGAAGGACGCGATCTTCGTGCCGTCTGACACGCCCGCTGAGGCACAGCAGGCACCAGAGGCGGAAATGTCTCGAGCCTTCATTCAGCCCAAGCAAGGCGCGGAGCAGC
Source organism: Paulinella micropora (assembly GCA_019918135.1). Taxonomy (NCBI): domain Eukaryota; phylum Cercozoa; class Imbricatea; order Euglyphida; family Paulinellidae; genus Paulinella; species Paulinella micropora. Next base: position 143,787 of record WBZZ01004180.1, on the reverse strand, counting down.
CGAGCACAATCCTAGCAGAGTCTGGGAAGGAGACTTCGGGTCTGCAGGAGCAGCAAGGGGACAAGGAGGCGGCTTCGTTCTTCGAGGCACCGCTCGAAGAGGAGGAAGTGTCCAAACCTCACACGCAGCCGCAACAAGCCACGAAGCACGCTGTGGTCAAGGATAATGTGTCGCCCTTGTTCGGGGAGCGTGGGCAGAAGGACAAGAAGGAGCAGAAGAAGGACGTCTTGGACGATTTGTTCGGCGAAGAGGACACTGGCAAGGTCAAAGCAAGTGGAACGGTGACGGTCACTGACACTGAAGCTCACAGGAAGGATGACGACCATTTGTTTGGTGATACTAACACGAAGGATGACGATTTGTTTGGTGAAGCCAACACGAAGGATGACAATGATATTTTCGCTACCCAGCCGCCTGTCACGAAAGAGTACTTCGCTCTGTCTGCTAGTGCTACTGAACGACCGGAAAGACCCGACACACAGCCTGTAGTCGAGACTGAACGTAGCCCCGAGGACGACGATGACTTATTTGGTTCAGCTGCTCCCTCCTCTCTGCCGGCTGGCACAAAGGACGATCATGACATGGCTGCTGCTGGCTCTGCAACGGATCAGCCTGGCATACAGCCTGTCGAGAGTGCTCCTGGTGCTGTAATGGACACGGAGGAGGGTGACGACGATTTGTTTGGTGCTGTTCCTGCTAAGCTGTCCAGTGAGGCGACACCCGCTGTAACTTGTGCAGCGCAACCTGCTGAATCAGAAGATGATGACGATCTTTTTGCTACTCAGGCTCCTGCCATGAAAGACGACTTTAGTGAGTCTGCTGCTGCTACTGAAAGACTTGACTCCCAGACTGCAGTCGAGACCGAACGTAGCCCCGAGGACGACGAGTTGTTCGGTTCAGCTGCTCCTTCCTCTCTGCCAGCTGTCGAGGCGACGCCCACTGCGCAACCTTCCGTCCTCGAAGATGATGACGATCTGTTTGCGACTTCTTCTTCTCAGCCGGCTGGCACAAAGGACGATGACATGGCTGCTGCTGGCTCTGCAACAGATCAGCCTGACGCACAGCTTTCCGTCGAGAGCGCTTCTGGTGCTGCAATGAACACGGAGGAGGGCGACGACGATTTGTTTGGTTCAGCTGTTCTTGCTAAGGTATCCACTGAGGCGACACCCGCTGTAACTTCTGCAGCGCAACCTGAAAGACCTGACTCCCAGCCTGCAGTCGAGACCGAATGTAGCCCCGAGGACGACGAGGTGTTTGGTCCAGCTGCTGTCGAGGCGACGCCCAATGCACAACTTCCCGTCCTCGAAGATGACGACGATCTGTTTGCTGCTTCTTCCTCTCAGCCGGCTGCCACAAAGGACGATGATGATGACGAACGGTTTGCTGTTGCTTTCTCTCAGCCGACTGGCACAAACGACGATGATAAAGTGACTGTCGCTGACTCTGCGACAGAAGAGTCTAAGGTACAGCTTCATGTCGAGAGTGTTCCTGCTGCTGCAAGGGACACGGAGGAGAGTGACGACGATATGTTTGGTTCAGCTGCTCCTTCCTCTCAGCCGGCTGGCACAAAGGACGATGATGATGACGATCTGTTTGCTGCTTCCTTCCAGACGGCGGGAGCAATCGACCACGATGACATTGCTGCTGCTGTTTCTTCTACAGATCAGCCTGATCATGACGTGCAGCTTTCTGTCGAGAATGCTCCCGCTGCTGCAAGGGACAGGGGGCAGGATGACGACGACTTGTATGCTTCAGCTGTTCCTGCTAAGCTGTCCACTGAGGCCACACCCACTGTAACTTCTGCAGCGCAACCTGTATTAGAGAACGACGATCTATTCGCTACTCAGCCGCCTGTTTCCAAGGACGACGTTACTGAGTCTGCTGCTGCTACTGAAAGACCTGAGTCCCAGATTGCAGTCGAGACCGAACGTAGCCCCGAGGACGACGACGAGTTGTTCAGTTCAGCTGCTTCTTCCTCTCTGCCAGCTGTCGAGGCGACGCCCACTGCGCAACCTCCTGTATTAGAGGATGACGTCACTGCGTCTGCTGCTGCTGCTACTGAAAGACCTGACTCTAATTCTTTAATCCAGACTGAACGTAGCCCCGAGGACGACGACGAATTATTCGGTTCAGCTACGGTCGAGGCGATATCCACTGCGCAACATCCCATCGAAGATGACGACGATATGTTTGTTGCTTCTTCCTTTCAGCCGGCTGGCACAAAGGACGATGATGATGACATAGCTGCCCCTGGTTCTTCAACAGAGCAGTCTGACGAACAGCTTCCTGTCGAGAGTGCTCCTGGCGACGATTTGTCTGCTTCAGCTGTTCCTGTTACGCTGTCAACGGAGGCGACAACCGCTGTTTCTTCTGCAGTGCAACCTCCTGCCTCAGAGGTTGACGATCATCTATTCGCTACTCAGTCGCCTGTCACCAAGGAGGACGTTTCTGTATCTGCTGCTGCTGAAAGACCTGAGTCCCAGACTGCAGTCAAGACCGAAGGTAGCCCCGAGGACGACGACGAGTTGTTCGGTTCAGCTTCTCCTTCCTCTCTGCCAGCTGTCGAGGCGACGCTCACTGTGCAGCCTCCTGTATTAGAGGATGGCGTGACAGCGTCTGCCGCTGCTGCTACTACTGAAAGACCGGACTCCCAGCCTGCAGTCGAGACTGAACGTAGCTCCGAGGACGACGAGCAGCTGTTTGGTTCAGCTGCTCCCTCCTCTCTGCCAGCTGTCGAGGCGACGCCCACTGCGCAACCTCCCGTCCTCGAAGATGACGATCTGTTTGCTGCTTCTTCCTCTCAGCCGGCTGGCACAAAGGACGGTGATGACTTGGCTGCTGCTGGCTCTGCAACAGATCAGCCTGATCGTGACGTACAACTTCCTGTCGAGAGTGCTGCTGCTATGAGGGACGCGGAGGAGGGCGATGACGACATATTTTGTTCAGCTGTTCCTGCTAAGCTGTCCAGGGAGGCGACACCTGCTGTTTCTTCTGCAGTGCAACCTGCTGAATCAGAAGATGATGACTATCTTTTTGCTACTCAGGCTCCTGGCATGACTGACGACGTTACTGAGTCTGCTGCTGCTACTGAAAGACCTGACTCCCAGACTGCAGTCGAGACCGAACGTAGCTCCGAGGACGACGAGTTGTTCGGTTCAGCTGCTCCTTCCTCTCTGCCAGCTGTCGAGGCGACGCCCACTGCGCAACCTTCCGTCCTCGAAGATGATGACGATCTGTTTGCGACTTCTTCCTCTCAGCCGGCTGGCACAAAGGACGATGATGACATGGCTGCTGCTGGCTCTGCAACAGATCAGCCTGACACACAGCTTCCCGTCGAGAGTGCTTCTGGTGCTGCAGTGAACACGGAGGAGGGCGACGACGATTTGTTTGGTTCAGCTGTTCTTGCTAAGGTATCCACTGAGGCGACACCCGCTGTAACTTCTGCAGCGCAACCTGCTGTATCAGAAGATGATGATGATCTATTTGCTACTCAGCCGCCTGTTACCAAGGACGACGTTACCGAGTCTACTGCTGCTACTGAAAGACCTGACCCACAGGCTGCAGTCGAGATCGAACGCAGTCCCGAGGACGACGACGACGAGTTGTTCGGTTCAGCTGCTCCTTCCTCTCTGCCAGCAGTCGAGGCGACGCCCACTGGGCAACCTCCCGTCCTCGAAGATAACGACGATCTGTTTGCCTCTTCTTCTTCTCAGCCGGCTGGCACAAAGGACGATGATGACATGGCAGCTGTTGCAGAAAGACCTGACTCCCAGCCTGCAGTCGAGAC
>WBZZ01004180.1:125000-132500 GCA_019918135.1 Paulinella micropora | reverse complement strand
AAACAAGAAGAAGCACTGAGAGAGAGACCACTTGATGCGGTTCTTATTAAGTGGGGAAATAAACTATTTACCACTATGCTATGCCAAGAAGATTTCATTGAATTGATTGAAAACACGCCCGATGACCAAAAGCAATGCTATGAAGTATTAATGGAAAACAAACCCCAACGAATGTTTGCCGACATTGATGGCGATGAATTATCAATCACACGAGAAAAAATGTATGAGCGGTGGAACACGCTTATGGAAAACGTATTTGCTAATATGGGTTTGAAGTATAATCCCAAAAAAGCCAAATACTTGGACGCGAGCAGGAATAGTAAAATGTCGTGCCATTTTTCTTACGATAATGGCTTGGTATTCAAAAATTGCGAAACACAAAAAGAGTTTTGGAAGTACGTTGAAGTGATTGAAAAAGATTATCCCGACCTTTGCTTCACGTTTGAACGAGCCGACAAGAATATTGAGTTGCGAACCATACTTGATATTTCTGTATATAACAAAAACAGGGCTTTTCGCACTATCTACTCTCATAAAGAGGATAGCGACCGCGTTTTGCTTCCGTATTCATACACCCCAAAAACAAACACTTTGAAACTGCTACAAGATGTGGAAATTGACGATTATCTGATTATGCGCCCCGATGACAATACATTTTACGATGTCAAAATTCCCGAATATACAACTTTGAACCGATATCAACATATTACATTGGACGAAATACGCGAAATTATACTCAGCAAAATACCAAATGTTGAAATTGTTGAAATAAAGCAGAGAATGTTTGTTTTAAAAACCATAGGGACACGAGTATGTATTATAAACGGGGAAGAAAATAAAAGCGACAATTGCTATGTAGTATGGAGAAGAGACGGGTTGTATTTCTACTGCCACGATAGCACTTGCGAGGGTAAAGGCATGAAAATTCATGAACTATCACCCCCTATCGTCCGTAATATCAACACGAATGATGACCTGCGCCGACTCGCCAGCGAATGTAAAAGCGTAGAAAAACTCAAAGAGTTGATAGATACTGCTTTGGCATGGATGAATGAATCATACACTTTTGCTAACTTGGCAAAGCCGACTATAATTGAAGAATATGTTGATTCCAAAGGTAAGAAGGTATTTCGCTACAAGACAGAATCAGCAATGGAATCATTCTTCAAAAACAAAAGAGTAAAGACCAATCTATCAAAGGAGGACTGGATAGCACTAGGTAAAAACCCCGCAAAATTGAATGTTGTTGATTTGTATAAAATATGGACTACACACCCGAGAAGACGCGAAGTAAATGACGTAATCTTTGACCCCAAGGCATATTTTGATAACGACAAACAAGGATTTTATGACTTGTTTAAGGGTTTTGAAATCCCAGCGGACACATTAGGAGACGTGAAATCATTCACGGCAGAAGAAGAAAAAATGAAGCATTCTTTCAACATATAACTAAACATTCGACAATCTTGGGGGTATCCCTTTTTCCGAAATTTTCCATAAAGTATATGGATTTTTTTGAAAACGTGTGGAAATGAAAGGAAATCAATTCACTGATTGCAGAACATATAAAAATAAGATTAAAACATGTTTTTATTAATTGTAATACACTTTAACTTCATCTTCAGAGGTGGGCAGGAACCGGTCCGACACGGTAATCTTTCTCCTTTTTCATAGTCCCGGCTACTATGAATCTATGATGATAACAATGCCCAACATGCAGAATTTGCTTTTAATTTTGTTTATCTTTGTTTACATTAAGCATTTTACTTTATTATGATAATAAACATTGCTTTTACCTACAATAAATTCCCCCCCGGGGGGGGGGGAGGGGGGGAGGGGGGAACGGGGGAGGAAGAGAAGCGCGATGTCGCCACGCAAAATACATAGATTCGACAACAAAATTTCTTTAATTACTAAAAAAAATAATAAATCTAACTCCGTAATATCATACTAACTAAATTAGAAGTTTGTTTAACTCTTGCACGCGACAAACGCTCTTAATCCCGCTTTCGACCATAACAAACCTGTCAGTGCAAAAAATTACGATTAATACTACACTACTACAAAGAAAAAAAACACAAAACAAATTCAAACATCTTTCAGATGAAGGAGAAAAGTGAAAGCTATGCAAACTACCTGGTGCGTGCATTTGAAGTTAGCGCCGAGTCAGCGCAAGCGATGCTAAAACAAACTCCCATGCGTTAGGTGAGCTGGGAGCGGTGAGACCGGTGCCGCGTTGGGGGGTGGAAGGTGAGTTACCAGCAGACAGAGCGCCAGCTGCCATCCGCGCGATGAGATCCTCCAGCAAGCTTTCTCTCTTGCTCTTACTATTTTTGTTGTTGTTGTTGTTGTTGTTGCTGTTGTTGTTGCTGTTGTTGTTGTTGTTGTTATCATTATCATCATAGTTTTTCTTGTTCTGGTTATTCTTCTTCTTCTTCTTCTTCACTCTCTCGTTCTCTTCTTCTGAGCTTTCCTCCTCCTCCTCCTCCTCCTTCTCCTTCTTCGAATTCTTCCTCTTTCTTCTCTCCTCTTCCCGTTGTCGCTTCTCTTGCGCCTCTTTTTCCTTCCGATCTTGCGCTTCTTTTTTCTTCCTTTCCTCCTCTCTCAACTTTCTTTCTTCTGCTAGCATTTCCTTAATGGATGCGGCTTGTTCTGACATTGCCTTGTTCACAAGATCCTGAACGACTTCTTTCGACACGCCGGCGGACGAACTACCCTGAATACAATACCGGTCGCCGTTGTTTTGAAAGAAGTCGTTCATTTCTTGCGAACAAGGCAGTGGCAGAACAAACCAACAGCAACGACAACAACAACAACAAAGAATAATAATAATAATAATAATAATAATAATAATAATAATAATAATAGTGTATCTCCTGCCAATTGCTGAGCCAAAAGGCCATGTGCATCCAGTCCTCCATTCCATAAGGAAAGTCTCCACACCAATCGGTGGAATAAAGGAAGTGACGGCATAGAACATTACTCTAGGAGCTTTATACCAATCAGCCCATGGAAAGGGACCGATGGCCTATGTACTCCCTAAATAATAATAATAATAATAATAATAATAATAATAATAATAATAATAATAATAATAAAGTTTGAAAAAAAAATGTCAGCGCTTCCCGTTAGAGAGATTATACTCGGAAAAAAAAAGACAGGGAAAGGCTCACTGATAGAATGCCACACACACTAGCTAGCCATACTAAAGCTAGTAGCTATACTCCCCTCTCTAAACTATATGCTGCGGCGCCCAAAGAGACCTTTTGCCCCCCCCCCCCCGGGGGGCCCCCCCCTCACAAAAAAAAAGAAAAAGAAGAAGAAGGAGTAGGAAAGATTATACCTCCAACGACATGTCCACTTCATCAGCGTCGACCGCGGGCTTTTTGGACTTCGGCTTGCCTAGTCACGTCAGAAATTAGAAACACTGAAAAAAAAGCACACAAAAAGATGAAATTTGCTAGTACCTGGCTTTTTCTTGCTGGACCCCTTAGACATAGGAGGCTCAGGGGTCTTCTTCTTCAGGACGTCTGGAACGTCTGGAACATCGTCGACGTCGATGGATTCTGCACAAAGAACCAAACAATATTACATACATCCTTCATTTTTCATTACATACAATGTTGCTACCGAATCTCAGTTTTTTTGGCCTGCCCGAAGAGCGAGGCTCAGTCGGGCCCTTTTTTTGATTCTTCTTCTAACGTTTCAGGCGAGCATGCAGTAAATATGCAAAATAAAGAAAAGGAAGATGCCAAAAAAAACACAAAAAAAAACAAAAACAAACAAAAAAAAAAAAAAAAAAAAGATGGAGCTGGTGGAGAAGAAGAATAATAACATGTATTTGAAGAAGAAAAAGAAAAATGGAAGAAGAAGAGGAAGAAGAAGAAGAAGAAGAAGAAATGACCTTGTTTGCTTCGTACAGAAGCAAAAGCTCCCGCTTCCGCCAGTTGCAAATCATAGGCGGGTTCGTGGGGTTACCGACGTAGAGGAGCCACGCGGGCTTCACCTGCTTCTCGAAGTCCATCGGCGACTGATCAAGCATGCAAGAGTGTTTAAGGTTAAAACCAAAAAAACCCATGAGCTGATATACCTCGCGCGCAGCAAAAATGAAGCGCTTCGATCCTGCAACATCCAAGTATAAAAAATATGTGCAGCTTGTGAATTTTGAAAAACATACAGTACCTCGATTTACTTGCGCAGGAGTCTTCTTGCGCCAACCAATGGGAAAGACAATGAAGAGCCTGCAAATAAAAAATAAACAATCAGTTTATAAAAATCTTTCATACTTATAGGGAAAAAGACCCGGGAGCAGCACAAGGTGAAGTTTCACCCTCACATGTCTCCACTTGCGTGGACGCCTTCAGTTCGAAATTGTTGTACTTTGTAAGTGCAACGTCGAGCGCGAGCGCCCCCTCCCGATGTTTGTTGTCCTCGGATGTGAACTTAAAGAGCAAGCTAATTAAAGCAGCAGCAAAAGAATAATAATAATAATAATAATAAAAAGAGAGTTTAAATTTAAAAAAAATGGCAGCGCTTCCCGTTAGAAGAAATATACTCGGAAAAAAAAAACAGGGAAAGGCTCACTGATAGAAGGCCACACACACTAGCTAACTATACTAAAGCTAAGTATCTATACTCCCCTCTCTAAACTATGCTATCGAATAATAATAATAACAATATTATAATAATAATAATAATAATAATAGTGCTTCTCTGTCAATGGCTGATGCATTTCTGCACATGCGCCTCCATCGTCTCACCCGTGAGGGGAGTACGAAGAATTGACGATAAGCTCTAATGACACCCCCGCAAGGGCAGTTCCAACACTTCCAGACGGGCCGGTATGTTCAATGAAAATACTGGTCCAGAAATAGACCGGTATGTTCAATGAAAATACTGGTGGCACCGACGAGAATCGAACTGGCGACAGGGCCCAGATGGTAGAACTTGACCACTGGGCTATCACGGTGTCCAAAATAATAATAATAATAATGATAATAATAATAATAATAATAATAATAATAATAATAATAATAATAATAATAATAATAATAATAATAATAATAATGATATTTACTATATCTGAGGCGTACTGATGCAGCTAATGGCATATCCTCAACGGACATAAGCCTCCAATACCCTTGTTCGAGGTCCTCCACCCCCCCGTGTCAGTCTCTCGCCTGATGATCGGGGCCACCGATGGAGCTCCTGAGGGCAAGACTGCACTAAGCCGAGGTTATTCCGCAGTCCCAGCAACCTCTTGCAAGACGTCACCGAATGTGCAAGTGCATACACCAAGCGCGGTTGCTAGAGCTGCCTCGAAACCCCACCCATAACAATCTGGTGTCTGCTGGGTCCTGGGCTATCAACCAGCATATGCGGAGTTTAAGATCTTTTACGCGCGCAACGACCCTCCTCCCCAGCATCTACCACCAAAGGGTTATGAGTTGGCGTCACAGTTTAACGCCTTGAGGCCGTTGGGCTGAATAATAATAATAATAATAATAATAATAATAATAATAATAATAATAATAATAATAATAATAATAATAATAATAATAGTGCTTCTCTGTCAATGGCTGATGTATTTCTGCACATGCGCCTCCATCGTCTCACCCGTGAGGGGAGTACGAAGAATTGACGATAAGCTCTAATGACACCCCCGCAAGGGCAGTTCCAACACTTCCAGACGGGCCTGTATGTTCAATGAAAATACTGGTCCAGACGGATCGGTATGTTCAATGAAAATACTGGTGGCACCGACGGGAATCGAACTGGCGACAGGGCCCAGATGGTAGAACTTGACCACTGGGCTATCACGGTGTCCAATAATAATAATAATAATAATAATAATAATAATAATAAAAGAGGAACAGAAGAAAAAGCTAATAATAATAATAATAATAATAATAATAATAATAGTGCTTCTCTGTCAATGGCTGATGCATTTCTGCACATGCGCCTCCATCGTCTCACCCGTGAGGGAAGTACGAAGAATTGACGATAAGCTCTAATGACACCCCCGCAAGGGCAGTTCCAACACTTCCAGACGGGCCGGTATGTTCAATGAAAATACTAGTCCAGAAATAAACCTGTATGTTCAATGAAAATACTGGTGGCACCGACGGGAATCGAACTGGCGACAGGGCCCAGATGGTAGAACTTGACCACTGGGCTATCACGGTGTCCAAATAATAATAATAATAATAATAATAATAATAATAATAATAATAATAGTGCTTCTCAGTCAATGGCGAATGCATTTCTGCACATGTGCCTCCATCGTCTCACCCGCGAGGCGAGTACGAAGATTTGACGATAGGCTCTACTGACATCCCCGCAAGGCAGCTCCAAGCCTTCCAGACAGACCAATACTTTCAAAGAAAATATCCTTTGAAAATCCTGGCACCGACGGGAATCGAACTGGCGACAGGTCCCAGATGGTAGACCTTAACCACTGGCCTATCGCGGTGCCACATAATAATAATAATAATAATAATAATAGTGCTTCTCTGTCAATGGCTGATGCATTTCTGCACATGCGCCTTCATCGTCTCACCCGTGAGGGGAGTACGAAGAATTGACGATAGGCTGTAATGACACCCCCGCAAGGGCAGTTCCAACACTTCCAGACGGACCGGTATGTTCAATGAAAATACTGGTCCAGACGGACCGGTATGTTCAATGAAAATACTGGTGGCACCGACGGGAATCGAACTGGCGACAGGGCCCAGATGGTAGAACTTGACCACTGGGCTATCACGGTGTCCAAATAATAATAATAATAATAATAATAATAATAATAGTGCTTCTCTGTCAATGGCTGATGCATTTCTGCACATGCGCCTCCATCGTCTCACCCGTGAGGGGAGTACGAAGAATTGACGATAAGCTCTAATGACACCCCCGCAAGGGCAGTTCCAACACTTCCAGACGGGCCGGTATGTTCAATGAAAATACTGGTCCAGACGGATCGGTATGTTCAATGAAAATACTGGTGGCACCGACGGGAATCGAACTGGCGACAGGGCTCAGATGGTAGAACTTGACCACTGGGCTATCACGGAATAATAATAATAATAATAATAATAATAATAATAATAATAATAATAAAATAATAATAATAATAATATGTGTGTATGTATCTTCTGCCAATTGCTGAGACAAAAGGCCATGTGCATCCAGTCCTCCATTCCATAAGGAAAGTCTCGACACCAATCGGTGGAATAAAGGAAGTGACGGCATAGAACATTTCTCTAGGAGCTTTATACCAATCAGCCCATGGAAAGGGACCGATGGCCTATGTACTCCCTAATAATAATAATAATAATAATAATAGTGCTTCTCTGTCAATGGCTGATGCATTTCTGCACATGCGCCTCCATCGTCTCACCCGTGAGGGGAGTACGAAGAATTGACGATAAGCTCTAATGACACCCCCGCAAGGGCAGTTCCAACACTTCCAGACGGGCCGGTATGTTAATAATAATAATAATAATA
>WBZZ01004180.1:47500-120000 GCA_019918135.1 Paulinella micropora | reverse complement strand
AGTATTTTCATTGAACATACCGGCCCGTCTGGAAGTGTTGGAACTGCCCTTGCGGGGGTGTCATTAGAGCTTATCGTCAATTCTTCGTACTCCCCTCACGGGTGAGACGATGGAGGCGCATGTGCAGAAATGCATCAGCCATGGACAGAGAAGCACTATTATTGTTATTATTATTATTATTATTCAGCCCAATGGCCTCAAGGCGTTAAACTGTGACGCCAACTCATAACCCTTTGGTGGTAGATGCTGGGGAGGAGGGTCGTTGCGCGCGTAAAAGATCTTAAACTCCGCATATGCTGGTTGATAGCCCAGGACCCAGCAGACACCAGATTGTTATGGGTGGGGTTTCGAGGCAGCTCTAGCAACCGCGCTTGGTGTATGCACTTGCACATTCGGTGACGTCTTGCAAGAGGTTGCTGGGACTGCGGAATAACCTCGGCTTAGTGCAGTCTTGCCCTCAGGAGCTCCATCGGTGGCCCCGATCATCAGGCGAGAGACTGACACGGGGGGGTGGAGGACCTCGAACAAGGGTATTGGAGGCTTATGTCCGTTGAGGATATGCCATTAGCTGCATCAGTACGCCTCAGATATAGTATTATTATTATCATTATATAGCATAGTTTAAAGAGGGGAGTATAGATACTAGCTTTAGTATAACTAGCTAGTGTGTGTGGCCTTCTATCAGTGAGCCTTTCTCTGTCCTTTTTTTTTTGAGTGATTCCCTCTAACGGGAAGCGCTGCCATTTTTTTCATGTGTATTTCAAACTTTAGGTATGCCATGCTGAGGGCTAGCAAGGCGCCGATATATGTGGCACACCGTGGTGGTGGCTACGGAGTCTTTGCTGATAAATACCTTCCTCCTTCTTTTCAGCTTGGGCTCCTCGAACCAGGAGGAAAGTCTTTGCGTGCTGCAGATCATGCTGCATTTCCTGATCATTTCACTATGAAAATTGGGAGTTCCCTGCAAACAGGGATGCATCCAATTAAATTCATTAACGAATCGAGCAGGAATGCAATGCATCTCATCAACTCTTCATCGCAAGGGTTCAACAAGCTCGACGAGGACACTTGCCGACCGAACGTCAAGGTAAATTATGTTAGTTGTTACATACATCCATGCAATGTAAGTTTTTGTTACGTGTGTTGTATTTTTTCTATAAATATTGTTGTAAATAATGTCAGGTCAGCAAGGGTACTCCTATTGTGACTGTCACCACCGCAATATCGAAAGATCAAGAGATTTTGCTCAGCTATGCGCCTAATCCAGACCTAGAGATAGCTACGCTGCCAAGCGATGCACATCCGGAATGGTTGAAAGAGGCTGCCAAGGAAGGAGCTAAAATCCCAGTTTTCCTGTTCGAGACTGACATTGGTCATGTATGTTTCATCGTTCCTGAGAAAGAACATCCGCTTCCACTTAAGTCAATTTCCTTGCTTCATGAAGCAAAGGTTGAACTTTTAGCGTCGGTCAGCAGTATCATTACAGTCATCACAGAAAAATCAAGCTTAAGTGATGCACAGGTAAAAAATAAATAAATGAAAATTATTACTGAGAAGATTCTTTTTTACAGGCCGGTGTTCCTGACGTTGATGCTAACCTCGACAGCTGGAAACAGTCAGACAGTTCTACTGTCACTACAGGATATGATGTTAGTAGCTGCAGCAGCTCTAGACTATATCTTCCTACTGGCTCCATGGTAATTTTTTTTCTCTACCTGTCTATGTTCATGCTGGTTAATGTTCATAAGCGATCTTGTTTGCGTAGAACGTCGACGAAGAGTGTTCAGATACGGATTCAAACGGTGATGCTGCATCTATCAACCCTCTGGTCGGCGTGGACGATGCGGAATTATCCAACGAGCTTCGATTGAACTTCGACGAGCTTATGGAATCGAATGAGCTGTTGTATAACATCATGAGATTATCACCAATTCCTTACAGCAGACCACGTAAGAATCCAACGCGCCCCTACACGATGAAAAGTCGCACGAAAGGTGCAGTGAAGCTTCAGAGACCGTCTGCGCTCCAAAAACTGTTGGGGATTACCTTCGCCGACTTGGACAGGGAAGTTAAGTCTGTCTGCTGCAAAAAGTGGAAGTGTTATTCATTTATCGACACGCGTGATGTGCTTTACACGAGAGCGAAGAATGCGTCATCGTCTCTCAGTGAGCTTTATTCTTGGGCAGCTTCGCAGCTTGAATCGTTTCAAACAAAAACTGGATCGTTTCAGTATATGTATTCAACGGAGGCTGTGTGCAAAGTAGCCTGGCAGCGTATCTACGGGATCGGTGATAAAGTTTTGTCAAGAGCACACAAACTTCTTGCAAATAACACGAAGGTTTTGACAAAAAGCTACTCAACCGTTCCTGAAACAGAAGATGTGGTAGCAGTATTACTCTGCGAGAAGTTCATGGAGAGTTACCCGAGATATGCAGCGACGGAATATGGAGGATGCAAGAAATGGCTCAGGACGCAGGAGTCCAAAACTATGTTCGCGAGAATTGGAAAGATATGTGCCTTCGGTTTGGTTGTTCGAAACGAGTTGATCCAAATAATCCTCCGACAGACAATACGATCAACAAAGTTTGGCGCATGGATTTTCCGCATGTCAAGTTTGTCAGAGGTATTATGCATATTTTCGTTATCATTACTTATTACAGGTTTGTTTTGCAGAAGGAGATTTCTCAAAATGCGAGATCTGCACAGAGCTTGCTGCTGATCATTCTAACGGTTTCAGGACTGAAGTAGAAGCTCAAGAATGGCGTCGCCGTAGCAGGCTTCATCACAAAATTCACAGGGCGTGCCGCGTTGCCAGCATACAGCGCAAGAAGGCAGCACCAGCAGATTTTGCTGCCACAGTCATATCAGCCGATATGAAACCGCCAGTGAAGATCCCATCTTGCCGCCGCGCCGCGAAAGATTTCAAAGGAAAATTGTGTTTCGCCTTTGCGTTGGAATCAATACCTGCTACACTACCGATACGCATTTTATTCTGACGTACCTTGAAGGCGCGGTAGAACACGGCGCGAACAGCAACATTACTATGCTTGCCGCACTTTTACATTTGCAACTTTGGAACCCTCGCACAATGCAAGCGTGGAAATTATATCTTGAGTGGGACGGAGCTGGTGATAACACCGCGTGGGCGATGCTGGGTTTCCTTGGGCTCAATGTCGTTGACAGAGGAATCCGTTTCCAAGTAGAGTCACATCGCAAGCCACCAGGGCACGGGCACGATGGAGATGATCAGGAATTTCGAGTTATGGATATCGGGTGGAAGAGCACCTTCCTGACAACTAACATCGCTCAAGCGTTATTAAAGCTCATTCTTGCATTCAAGAAGCAGCACAAGAAGAGGCATGTGCTGGTTGTTCTCGGATGTAACTACGACTGGATGACTCATTTTAGCCCGTGTATGAACAAGAGTTTCAAAAACTACAACAAACCCTTGGCATATAGAATCACCAAGAAAGATCCTGACGCTTTGCCGACTGTAGAGATCGCTACTTGGGGAGACGCACAGGATTTTCATGGAGTGCGTGATGATCCCAGAAGAGAACCGATCAATTTGTTTATCGGACGCCCCGGTAATAATATTATCTATCTTTCTCTTTCTCTCTCTCTATCTCTCTCTCTCTCTTTCTCTCGTTCTATCTATCTATCTCTCTCTCTATTTATGACAGCGACCGACATGCCTCCCAAGCTTCCAGTCGGCTACTTCGTCAATCCGCGCCTGAAGAAGGATATTCGTGCTTTGGCTACTAAATACCTAGGGCCGGATGAGCGAGCACATGTGGAGGAAATGTTAGCAGGTGGAAATTTGACCAGAGTAGAGGTGGATGGAGATTACTTCGAAGGCGGCCTGCCCGGCCGTCCTGCTCATATGTCCTGTGTCGATGCAAAAGGCAAGGAATGGAGAGCAGAATTTCGATTGACGACGAGCTACCTGTAAATTGGATGGAGTTGCCTCAAGAACGACAGGAGAAAATGAACGCACTTACGCGTTTGACCGATGAAGAGCTGCTGTCCTTACCACACACTTATTTTGTTCATGAAGGACGTCCTCCAGCTCACCCGAGATGGCGTGGTGCAAGACAGCTTACTAGCGAAGAAAAGCAGGAGCAGGATTTAGCATTTGGAAATGCTTCTGAGCCTTGGCGGAAAATTCTCACGTTGCTAAGATCGTCAGAGGAAAAAAAGCAATTTGCGTCCAAGCAGATGGTAGTTAGCGAATTGAAATCATGGATGAGAATGCATGGTGTTGCAACGCAAAACTCCGATCGGAAACAGTTCAAGAAGGCAGAGCTTATTGAACAAGCGTGGAACCATTTCGAACGATGCGACTGTGGGTTCCCTGAGGAAGAAGAGCTTGGTGCTGCTCAGCCTGCAGAACCAGTGGCAGATTCAGAGGATGACTTATCTGATACTTCATCTTCCAGTTCATCAACTGACTCATCGTCTGATCGATCTTCTGGTTCAGAGGAAGAAAAGCATGGTATTAGTTTTCTTCTTCTTCTTCTTCTTCTTCTTCTTCTTCTTCTTCTTCTTCTTCTTCTTCTTCTTCTTCTTCTTCTTCTTCTTCTTCTTCTTCTCCTCCTTAACATGATGCTATCATATTGTAGATGATTCAGATCGCTCCGACGCAAGTTGGAGAATGCGTAACTCAGGAATCCGTTTGCGCGGACGTCGCCGCGCACGTCGTGCTGCGGGTGGACGTGGACGTGGACGTGGACGTGGTCGTATGTGATTATTTTTTTTGAAGGAATTTTTCTGGGTCAGACTTTTTTCATAATGGTTTTTGTCTAGGGCAACTGCAACTGTAACGCTTCTTCTAAAAACTGAAATTAGAAATTTGTTTAACTCTGATAATGCACCAGAATCTGATGTGAAGCGTCCTCCCTCCGACCCATCCCCCCCCACCCCCCCACCCCCCTCCCCCTCTACGTACCAGCGTACGTCACAGCGGGCAAACAGAATTTTTTGAAGGTAAAACCATGTCTTAATATAGTAAAATGCTTAATATAAGCAAGAATAAACAGTAAAAGCAAATTCTGCATGTTCGGCATTGTTATCATCATAGATTCATGGTAGCCGGGACTATGAAAAAGTAGAAAAATTACCGTGTCGGACCGGTTCCTGCCCACCTCTGAAGATGAAGTTAAAGTGTATTACAATTAATAAAAACATGTTTTAATATGATTTTTATATGTTCTGCAATCAGGGAATTCATTTCCTTTCATTTCCACACGTTTTCAAAAAAATCCATATACTTCATCGACAATTTCGGAAAAAGGGATACCCCCAAGATTGTCGAATGTTTAGTTATATCCTAAACAGCTGGTGTGGGGGAAGTCATGACATATATAAAAAGGTGCTTGATATGTTTGCGAGCATTTACCAAAAGCCGTGGCAAAAACTACACTTATCATTAGTTTTGACAAGCACTGAACGAGCAGGTAAGGGTATTATTCTTGAAATATTCAAAGACATAATTGGTGCCGATTATTACTTCCAGCCGTCCGACGTTAGAGAAATATTAGGCGATTTCAATGCGCAACTCGCAAAAGCAATCGTAGTATTTATGGACGAAATGGTATGGGGTGGTGATAAAGA
Organism: Paulinella micropora; assembly: GCA_019918135.1. Taxonomy (NCBI): domain Eukaryota; phylum Cercozoa; class Imbricatea; order Euglyphida; family Paulinellidae; genus Paulinella; species Paulinella micropora. The sequence goes on along the minus strand of WBZZ01004180.1, from coordinate 114,387 downwards.
ACGAGCGGAAACAATTAAGAAACTCGTATCAGAAAACACGCTCACTCTTAAACAAAAATATTTACCAAATCTAACACTAGAAAATATGTTATTCTTAGTCCTTGCTTCAAACGAAGAATGGGTAGTGCCAGCGGGAACCACAGAGCAACGATGGCTAGTCCTTGAAGTGTCTGACGAACTGGCACTTATGAAAACGGACGAAAAGAGAAAAGTGATTGCGGATATTAGATCTATTGACAGGCAACGACTGGCGAAGTTTCTTCTTGAACGAGACCTTAGCGAGTTTAACGACCGCGAAACAATCATCACAAAGGGGCTACGAGAACAAAAAGTGAAATCTCTTTCAAAGTTGAGAAAGTGGTGGTTAGATTGCTTGAACTTGGGATATATTACAAACCAATTTCCAAGAATTCATTTTGGTGAAGAAGTTTCAAAAGAAGAATTGTATGATGTGTATAAAGCCAATGCGAATGACCCGCACACTTCGCGGGTTAGTTTCTGGACTAGTCTTAGAAAACTGATGCCAAGTATGGTAGAAAAGAAGAAAACGATGGAAGCAGGTGCGCGAGTTAGATACGTAGATTTACCAACATTAGAAGAATGTAAAAATCAATGGAAGGTTATTTATGGTGATAATGAATGGGCTTTTGACGATGACGATGACGATGACGATGATGAATAAACAATATAAAAAACGGATTTTTTTTTGTTGTGCTTATATATAACATGCCATCAACCAAAGGAGATTATCTGAGCCAAATAGAAAAATGGACTCATTTAAGTAGCGACATAAAACTACCAACAAGCAAATCACTTAAACCTGAAATGGTCGCATTTTACGAAAAATACCGACCCGAACAACCCCCGCAGAGTGATAATGTTGAAGTTGTATTGCCCTCCGTTGATACATTGAAGAAGGTAGTTTTTAATGACGAACCAGAAGAATTTACGCCTTTTAAAGAAAGTGATTTGAAGGAAACTGGTATTACTGAAATCAAGGCCAACGTAGGAGAAGAATTGGCGAAAAAAGAAATGTCAGTTTGAGAAGCAAAAGAGGAACCTGCGGCAGTTAGGGAAAAGAAAAAACCGATTAAAGCAAAGCGGAATCCACCCGAGAGCGGGTATAGTTGCTATGAAATAATAACGGCACATTTGAAAGTATCAAAAGACCCGTTTAACTTCTTGTATATGAAAGTGGAAGACCGCACCATATTACAGGAGGATATGAAGAAATGGCACGAGAGTAGATACGCACACATACCACCACCGGAGGCAAGACGTGTTGACCCCATAGAGGGGTCCATGCTTATGACCGAAGCCTTCAAATCCACTGGCCGCTGGCACTCGTGTCGATTTACTGTCGTCCGATGGCGCAGGCCGATGATCGTAGTGGTCCATGCAGTCATCACTCTCCTCGATGGCCACGTTGGCCCAGGCATCGTCAAGCGGCTCCGGAGTGGTGTCCTCGGCAGCAAGGTTAGCTCGAGAATCATCTGAACGACTGCTGTTCTTACCTCGAGAATTGTTGTTGCCATTCCTTCCAGACTTGTTTTTACCACCGCCCGTAGACGAAGAATTTTCCTGACCGCGTCGTGAACCATTTCCTTTGCCATTGCGTCGAGATGAACCTCTAACCGTGCATTCAGCTCCAAGGTGCTCTGGTTTGTTGGCACATTCGGCCCTCCTGCAGCGCAGCCGGCAGTTGCTTACCCGATGACGCTTACCGCAATTGAAACACTTGCCCTTGAACTCCCCCCCTAGAGCATACATTAGTGTAGGATCACCTGAAGCTGTGTTCGATCTACTATTAGATCGCTTGTTCTCAGTAACCATCTCGACTGCCAGGAACTGTTCACGAGCCATGGCAACCAATTGATCGAAGTTGGGCTTCGTGCTGTCCGGTTTACTGAAGTAACATGTACGACTAAAGTCCTGAAAAGGCAAATGACGTGCAGCCTCTAATTTCTCAATCAAATTTATGCACTTGTACTCGTCGGAGAAGACTTGCTTGCGTTCCGCCATTAAAGCGTATCTGTACGTGTAGCGATCCAACCATACTTGAGGTTTCTCCTTTGACGTGAGCTGATCACGGTTGTTTTGGTGGATCAATCCAGCAGCAGATATGGCTCCTATGTGTGCATACCTAGTGCACAAAGCGTTCCACATAGCATGACATTCGTTGCCAGCACGTCGTATAGCTAGCGTTGCCTCTGCATTCCGTTGAGTTGCCTCCGCCAATATAGCACGGAACTTGGTTTCTAATTGTATCTGTACCGAGTCTGGTAGACGATCCATCAGATCTTCCCATGATGGGTCTGGTCCTAAGGCAGCCACAGCAGCACGTTGAGCAGCATGTGGATCATCGACCGTGCTAGAACTCGTAGTTGTAGTCCTAGTCGATGACGATGACGAAGATGATGACGAAGATAATGACGAAGAACTCCCAGCTGATCCAGCCAACGGGGGCGGACGTAACAGGACTTTCATCTCTGCTCGTGAGAGCGGAGCGCTGTCGTCCCTTGCACACAGCAGTAGCCTGGGGTCCAGTCCGACGAGGAACTGAAGTCTCGACCAACGAAAGTTTTCAAACGATTGCGCGTCCTTCGCAGCATCAGAAGTGGGAGCGGGTAGCTGCGGCACCTTAAGAGAAACCCGCGACAGCTCATAACCACTGGTCCCCGCCTGTAACATTGATGGATTGTATAATAAACCGGTCAGTAAACCTTACTCCTTCTGAGTATTTTGAATGATCAATAAAGATACTTTAATGAGAATTATTACTAAGAATAACAGTAACAAAGGTAGAGGTATGATGATGTGGCATTCTAGAAATAGAATTGTGTTTAGTCATGACTGACAAACATGCTTCTATAGGTGACCGTAATAATATTAGAGTGAATATATCATTAACCGTAACTCTGTTCTGGAATGCTCTAGAACCTTTGTTATTATTATCTGTAGTGCCGATAATTCCGGAATTAGTCAGAGTAAATTGGTAATATATTGTTAGTTTACAATTCCGGTTACTGGTGGCACTGTTACTAATCTAACGGTTAAATGTGATATTCCAGTTCCATTGAGAGGAAACAACAATAGTAATAATATAGTGTATAGCATGTTAACACCTAGACGGAGCTAAGCAAGATCCATTCCGTCGAGGGTGCGAGGTCGGTCTCGGAGAACAGGCCAACCCGATCATCTGCCCGCATGCCTGGATGAAGCACTCGAGTCGAGTCGAGACGTCTTCAAGCTCCCTCTGGCTCCCTACTTTCGCCTTGCTGATAACTCGCCGCTCGATCGTTCCACTTTCGTTAATACCGCGCGCAATCTTCTACAGAAGGCCGGAGTTGCAACAGGTGGTTGTTTCAACGGAATCTCTCTTCATCGTGGCGGTGCTGCACCTCTCTTTTCGCTGGGCGCTTCGGATTCTACGATCATGCGCGCTGTGCGTTGGTCTTCGGCTTGTTTCCGCCTCTACGTGGGCGCGAGGATGGCTGAGTTGGTGGCCGAACAGAAGGCTATGGGGGGGTCGGGGAATCTCTAAGGCTCAAATGGTGGAGGTGTTTGTTAATGTTGTTTTCAGTCCTCAAGTTTTTCGTTCAGCTGTTCTGAGTTCTGAGTAGTTCATCAGAGCCGCCAACTGTTAGTGTTTTCGGAAACTTGAGTACTGAATATTTGAGCCTAGACCTTTCCCCCCTCCATCACACTCCGACGAGTTCGGATGTCTGGGCCACTAAACTCGTTAAAGTTTCTTTGTTCTCATCCTCACTTAAAGCGGAACGCAACGATAACGGAACTTTAATTTATGGTTTGTTCCGGGCTTCGCCCGGAATTAACCGCCGTTAAAGTTCCGTTTGAGGCGTTTCGGTTTTTGCGACAGTCCGGTCGGTGCGGCTTCACGCGCCGGCTCCGCCGGCGCGTGTTTCCTCCGGCGTCTGGTTAGGCCTAGGTTGGAAAGTTGGGAAGATCGTCAGATCTTCCCAACTTTCAAACTCCCGCCCACCCTTCCCTTTTTGTCTTCTTTTTCTTTCCTTCTTCCCCGCCTTTAGGGCTCTGTGGCGTTCTTCCCTCCTAGTGGCCTGCGTTCTTTTCTTGTTCTGTTTCCCCTTCGGACTGCTGGTGCTGCCTCTGGTAGTAGTCGCACTGAACGACTAGTCATTTGTCCGGCCTGCTAGGTGCCTCCCCGTGTCAATGTAGGTTCGTTCCGGTCCGCAGGATTGTTTTGTTACTCTAAGGTTAGTTTCACCGTCCGCTCTCCCCTCCTCCACCCAGTATTGGATTCAGGTTTTTCCTTCCACTATCCCCTCCTCCACCCGGTCAATTAATATTAATAATAGAGAGCACCGGTGTTTGTTCATGTTTTTTTCAGTCCTCAAGTTTTTCGGTGCGGCTGTTCTGAGTTCTGAGTAGTTCATCAGAGCCGCCAACTGTTAGTGTGTTCGGAAACTTGAGTACTGAATATTTGAGCCTAGACCTTTTCCCCCTCTATCACACTCCGACGAGTTCGGATGTCTGAACGTGCGCCGCCATTGCGCCAATTACGACCAATTGGGTGCATGGGGGTGATGCACGTAGGAAAAGTAAATGGTAAAGGATCCATGCCCGGTAAGTTAGTAAAGTTAGTAGGATACGATATGCATCGCGATTTGTATCGAGTTTGGGACGGACAGAAAGTATTATCAGGAGTTAGAAACGTTCGTTTCGATCTTAATAGGGTAGGTGAGTCGATCGAACCTCAGGTAATATGGGAAGATGCAACTGAGGGGGAGATAGACACACAGCCAGAAATCGACGATGAAATAGGCCACAGCAACACACAGGGGTTCTCAGACACCGGGATAGCCATAGGAGCTAGCCAGGTAGCTGATTTTGAGCCCAGTTCCACTGATAGTCCAGTTGCACCATTCCCACACAGTCCCACCACTACACCGCACGTAGACAGTGAGATAGAGGATAAGGTAGAGGCCAAGCTAGAGACTGATCATGAACCTCAAGAGGTTGATGCAGTCCAGGGGGAGCAAATAGATGAGCGCATTAGTATAGGGCCCTTGCCTGTAGATATGAATAGCCCAAGCGCACATCATGACCCCACGCCACAGTATGTAGAGGGTAAGGACCCAACCAAGGAATTAACATGGGAACAGAGTGACAAGGTGTCAGAAGCGAACATAGTCAGCGGAAAAAGGGTGAGAAAGCAAGTAGATGTAGCCCGCATATCTACACATCATGTTACTACTATGTATGACATGGATGATTGCATTTCACATGATGAAGCGAGTGAGTGGATGTGTTATATACATTTACCGCCAGACTTAGCAATAGAGGGTATGACACTCAAAGATCTACAGGCAGGGATAGATTCAGAGTTGCGTTCTATTGCAGAGTTCAAGACCTACCAATGGGTAGATGAAAGCGAGGCCAGGAAAGCCGGAGTTAAGATAGTTGGGTTAACTTGGGTGCAAAAGGTCAAAACGGGCCAAGATGGACTAAGGTTCGTAAAGTCTCGATAGTTGGGTTAACTTGGGTGCAAAAGGTCAAAACGGGCCAAGATGGACTAAGGTTCGTCAAGTCTCGTCTGCCCTTAAGGGGAGACCCATGCAACCGGGTATAAGTTATAATCCTGAACAGCTCTATGTGCCATGTGCAAACCACAGATCAGTTTTGCTTTTATGCAAGATGACAGTCAGCTATGGTAGGAGATTATACGGGGTAGACTTCAAAAACGCATATCTTAACGCCGACATGATAGAAGCCATATATGCTCGCCCACCTCATGGGGCATCCTTGATAGGGAGAGTAGGGAAGATATGGAAGGTATTCAAAGCGTTATACGGCGCGCCTCACTCTGGGAAGCGTTGGTATGACATATTTTCCGGGCTTCTCAGGCAGTTAGGCTTCACAGCACGTCAATCCGATCCATGCATGTTTATGGAGAAGGGGGTGAGCTTAGGTGAGGGAATAGTAGGTGTCTTTCATGTAGACGATCTCATTTTCATGGCACCTAGCAAGCAAGCCTATGATCGATTTTGCGAGAGACTTAAAATGCATTTTCCCATTAAAAGACTCGGTTTAGCAAAGGAATTCAAGGGTATGGAAATAATTCAGACAAAGTCGGAAATAATTATAAGTCAGCAAAGTTACGCTCGAAAAGTTGTAAAATTGTACGGGTATGAACAATGCAACCCCAGCGCAACACCCGAATCGAAAACTGACCCGATGCCGATGGACTCGCAAGCTAGACTTAGACAGTTTTCCATTTCACAGATAGTCGGGAGTTTACTCTTTTTGGCCAAGATGACTAGGCAGGATATAGAGGAAGCACTCAATTCTGCTAGCGTAATGCAGACAGTAGATGCGGGGAAGACTTACTCCAAGTTAGAGAAGATAATCCGATATCTGAAGAACGATAGAGTACTTCGGTTCAGTAAGAAGGAACATAGTGCGGTAGGAAAGGCAGGACCGGCAGTTTGGCCCAATGCGGCACATAGGGTTTGTTTAAAGACGGATAAATCTCGTACTGGGTATGTAGTCTCAGTAGGAGGGGATCCCGTGGGTTGGCTGTCCAAACGGCAGTCGAAAGTTGCACTTTTATCGAACGACGCGGAAATTTTCGCAGCAAATGAGGCACTGAGGAAAGCAGTGGCAATTCGCAACATGCGAAGTGAACTTGGCATTCCGGAGCCCAAACCGTTTGACGTTCATGAGGATAACGCACAGACCATACTAGCCGCACAACGCGGGTTAGCCGGACCACGCACTAAACACTTGCCTTTGGAAGAACACTACCTACACGAGCTAGAACAGGATGGTTTAGCTAAGTTTAGAAAGGTAGGTACCAAGGGACAGTTAGGGGATGTATTGACCAACTATTTGCCCAAGGATTAAGCGGACGCGTTGTTAGACGTGTTTCGCCCCAAATTGGTTTGGAAGCGCTTAGAAAGATAGCGCTGACGGACTGACAGGATAGACATAGCCTTAGTAGGGGTACAAGCCAGAAATGGCAAAGTCAAAGGACCGGGGGCCGGAAATGAGTCCCAACACTCAATGTCAGCATTGCTTTACAATACTACGAGGGTCAACCTCGCTATTTGTTATATACCCCAGCTGTATAGGTTGTGTTTCGCACTTGGATCGGCCGAATCTGAAGTGGGCTGCGTCAACACCCGACTTAGTGCTTCTGGAGACAAAGTCACTAAGTAGCCATCAGCTCTTAGGGATTCTGTATCCAAAAGCACTCTTGTAGCTTGCTAGAACTTGCCACCATGTATATTTGTGCTTTTGGCGTGTTTTTGCTGTGCGCTACCCCTTTTCCCCGTTGATAGGATTTCTAGGTAGTTGAGCGAGAGACGAGCCAGAGGCCAAGGCAAAGTTCCGGGATTGCGGACCCAGACGCGGAACAAGCGACGAGTGCGGATCCTTAGATCTGATAGAGTTATAACTAAGTAATAATATTTTACAGCATTATACTTCGGTCTGGGATATAAAAACTTAATTTGTTACACAGTTTTTTCCGAAAGGTACCCCTTGCCGGGGAAACGCTGACAAAATTATTTTTGCTAAGTCATTTTTGTAAGACATGCTTAATATAATGTATTTTCTATTAGAACTCTCTGTTCTACAGCTAATGCATTAATTTGGCATGTTTATGTGCTATATTTCATATTTTCTATACATTTGCCTTCATAACTTTTATTACAATATTTAATCCCACATTTTATATGTTATAATGTGGACCATGTCTGTACCTAATAAATATGGATGTTATGTTTATTATATAATCATCAGGGATGGCAAATTCATTAAATTTCATCATAATTCGTTTTACCGGATCAACATCTATATTAAGTCGACTTACTGACTATTATATTTTGATTATATGTTGTGACTTTCCGATGCATGATTATTTATACAAGTTTCAGCCGGATGGGCGGGACTTTATACCTTTAAATCAATTGCGAGGTTAGATGAGAGTAGGATATAATCTTCTTCTCGTCACAAAGGCCTTACTATACCGTGGGACGGCAGCCCTGTGTGTAATCTAACTGATACATACATGCCCCGGTAAGTGGGGTAGCAATATCTGACAAAACTTCTCAGAGAGAGTGAGGGTAAGTAGTTACGACCCGATGGGTCTGGCTTTTCACCGCCAACGTGTGTGATAGGGCTTAGACATGTTCATGTTTTTATAATCATAAGGTCCTTGGTGCGGACGTAATAATAAATTATTTCAAGTTTATTCTTATAAGCAGACAAGGCAGATAAGTTTACGTTCTTTGAGGGGGAGCGTCGGCCGTTACCGAGAATATCCGTTACTGGATTTGTCTTTTGTGGCAAATTCACGTAAAACTATTCTCTGCTGGCCCTCCTTGCCAATTGCCTTTACTTTACCATATTTTATTACAAGTACTGGAAGGATGTGCATCTTACAGTGGCACAATCCACAATTCATCCCTTCTAGACATTCTAGCTTTATCTAGAATAGAGTTGGTCTTCTGTACACCAGCCAATGTAGAACGGATAGCTTAGGTAGAACGGATAGGGTTTCGTAGTTTGTGTGCTCAAGCAGCACAGTCTGTACTTCAGTATTAAAAGGTAAACACACTGCATAAGTGAACTGTAAACACTTGGACATTAATAACGGATTGGTTACACTAGGACGCTAGTGGTGACTAGTTATTGATAATATTAATAGAGTGTGGTCAAGTGCTTCACGACATTGCCCACCCTCTGCGCTAATCACCTTTTGTACCGGCAAGTACCGTTGCCCGTCAGCTAGTAAGTCTTTCGGCTCGGAAGGTTTGCAACTCTGTCGGTCGTGGCCGTCGTTGCTGCTGCTAGTACTATGAGCCTATAAGCCACAGCATGACATATTTGATGTAGAACACTGCGGCTACCGTAGTTTATTATAAGCTGTCGTATGACCTGTTTTGCTCCGCACTCAATGCAGAATCTGCAAGAAGCTAACAGGATGGTATGACATTTAGAGCATACACAGGAGCGTTTGCCACCACCGCTGCCGCTACCAGTGCTAGCGCTGTGAGCCTAACACCACAGAAATCGACAGTACGGTGGTAGAACACTGCAGTCACGGTGGTTGAGTTGTCTCACCGCACTCAGTGCAGAATCTACAATACGTTAACAGTTGGACGCCACATTGAGAGCAAGGCCTGGTGCCGCTGCCGCCACTGCCGCCGCTGCTAGGCATAATAGAAAAAGCTAGACGTACCCTAGAGTAACATACAAATAGAAAGAAAACATACATGAACCCTAATTTTCTGTTAATTTGATGTTGGATAAGGAATAACTTAAAATTGATTGAATAAACAGGGAGATAAGCAGAGAGAAGGGAGAGAAAGAGAGAGAGAGAGAGAGAGAGAGAGGGCGCCACTGCGACCAACTAGGCTCGCAGCCTTTCATTTTGCTTACATGGTAAATAAAAGAGTGTCGACCAACCAAACACAGGCACAATACCATATGATACTACGTCATAGGGATTCACCTCAATCCCTTCGATAGAGCTTTCTTGATTTGCTGCTTCAGGCTGAAGCCGGGGCGACAAACCCCAAGTCACCAGTAACTGAGTCTTTCCAATTGTCTGTGTGGGTTCCACTCTAAAAACAGTTACTAGCGTCATGATTCTGGCTTGCCCTCCCCCAAGAATAATACTTCTAATTTAACCTACTAACAATCTTAATCAGACCGGGGGGAGGAGGAGGAAGTTGAAGTTCTGGCGATGGTTTGACCTTACAACCTCCGCGTCGATTTTATCGTCGTCATGCTTCTGAGTACGTTCACTCCGTGGGACTTGTCATTTCTAAGGATAGTAACGAGTAAGTACATATTTATTGTGCCCATATTTATATATCTAATAAGAGGCCAAGTTGGAACTCTGATTGTGGGCGGGACGAAGGGTGTTTCATCGCTCCTCGAGAGACAACAGACCTGGGTCCCCTCCTTCAGAAAATACAGACCAGCCGATAATTTCTTTAAAAAGTTTTTGTACCCCCTTACGGGAAGCGCTTCCAAATTTTATTTTTGTATGATGCTCATAGATGTGGATACTTGTCATACTTACATATGTATTATCATATTAATATTACATATTTATGTTATTGCTCCTTTTGAGGTCATCACTATAACTATGTACTTTTATATGATATATATATGTCTATTACATATTACTTTTACTCAGTTGTGAGGTAGAGAGAGTAGGGAGTTAATCCTCTTCTCGTTGGGTAGGCCCGACTATATCACAGGCCGGACCGCTGCCTTGTATGTATTCTAGTTGACGCATACTCGTTGTGGATAGAAGGGTAGCCAACCCCAACATTACTTCTCGGAGAGTGTGAGGGTAAGAGTATATGTTTTGAGTTTGTGTTTTCAAATGTTTCACAAACTTGAAATAGTTTTAGATGGCGTAACTTATATTAGGAACGGCAGTAATTTACATATTAATTTACTTTGTTCCAGTGGGAGTGTTGGAACTATAATCTTAATTAATAGTTAAGGACCGGCCGTATCGGAGTAACGGTGTCGGTAGTGTAATGCCCCCAACGATAGCTCGTAAAAAGTCGGTAATACAACCAAACACAGTCCTCAAGAATGAGAATGATGTCTCGTTGTATTAGCTCAGTGAAGCCAAAAAGGAAAACGGCAACAGACCAGGAATAAAATGGCATCAGGTCCAATCCGGACAAATAATACTGAAAAACAAGCTGGTGCACCTGTCACCAGGAAAAGGTACTTTTTACCGGCTATCCGGGGGTGATGCCTACAGTACCCCCTCCCGATTTTATGACGGAAATAGCATTTTCGTCATACACCTTCTGATTTCTTTCTGCAAATAGTATGCGCTATGGAGTCATGCCACATAGCGCATCGACGCACGGATAGACGCTAAAAGACGATAAATATATCCTCATACGGCACGTCAAAGCGGATTCTCTAGCCTTTCTTGTAAATTTTGAACTCCTTCCCCTCAATTTCTTTTTTTTCTTTATTTTTTCAGCAGTATGTCAAGAACAAACGTACTATTAATAAAAAATACAAGCAACGTGGTGCTGTATTCCCCCCCTGATCTCCTTCTTCTTATTATTATTATTATTATTATTATTATTCACAGGGAGATCGTAAGTACATTGTCTTTTTTAATGAAATACCCTTGTATAAGGCGGATATCCTATGATATAGTATTAGGGGGCCAGTCCTAATAGCTATATCCGAAGTCGAGGTGTATGTACCCGACCCTGCGATATACCGACACAAGTAGAGATTGACCGTGCTCAGGTACGACAGTATATAATCTATCGTAAAAAATAATTTAATGAAAGTTTCAGAGAACATTTCATTTTCGAGAACATCATCCCAGGACTTGGAAAGGGTCATACCCGGGAACACCATCGCTCAATACACTAGCGATCCCCGTATACGGTGTAGTATCATCGTCGATCGACCTTTCGCATTCGTATGTTGCGATCGAATGCCAAGTTATATCACTGAGTCTTTTTAATATTCATATTGATAACTGATGATGCATGATCAAATCATGATACGCCGTGGGCAATCAATCAGTTTATTTGAGACGCATAAAGAAAAATAGTTTCTTTGTCACTGCCTTCGTCGTCTGGCGCGGATTTCTTTGCCTGGTGGAGGACCACCAACAAAAGTCAGATCGAACTTTGACTGTTCGAGAATGTCCCAGATCTTATTAGGGATTCCGCCCAACGATAATTCAAAAAGGGACATCAAGCACTCCTCTTGGCAGTGTCTGAATGGTCCACGCAGTGTAATCCTTGTCTCTGGGAGTAATTGTATCATCCCATGTCTCGAGACTTTTTGCGTCTTTATATACTGGCAGATAATGTCTTGCCTTTGGATCCTCAACCGGGTCCATACTTCTCCAGAACTGGAGTATCGGTTGTACTATCTTTGCGGCTGATGATATTTTGAGTGTCCGTGTGACACGCATCTGTCGTGGGACCGCCACGACCCGCATCAAGTATAAGTCTGAGAGAGTGTCATCAGCGACATGTTGTTCCGCTGGTCTCATCAGATAGAAAACATTTTTCACCCATGCGATGGTTGCTATTGCATCGCCTTCCTTCCATCGCTCATGGACAATCTCAACGTTGCCCGCGTTTGGGTCAGTGTCCGTCCCCTCCTCCTCCTGGTGGACGTCCTTTGATCTCATCGACCTCACGCCTTCCTCGGTTGGTCGTTGATAAGATCATTCCGCGCTCTCCTTAGCTGCGCCTCTGTGATCTTCTCCTTCTTTCCGCTATGCTCTCGCGGAGACTTAGACTGAGTCCCCACCGCGCTTATGCGGTCAGTCTTCTCCTTGCTGTCCACCTCACTCTCCTCCTTCTCAGCTATCGGTGCCCGATAAGCATCGTCTTGGTCTATGCCAGCCTCCTTGTGGATGGGCGACACCTCTTTGAAATCATCCTTCATCCGTTTTAACGCCTCCTCAACGGATTCATCTTCCAGTAAGAAGGGATCATACTTAATCAGCCTTCTTACACTCACAATTTGCACCTTCCCTCTACCCCTGATCTTGTAATTCAGAGGTCCCGTCTGTTCCATAATCTGATAAGGTCCTTTCCAGTGAGTGAACAGCTTAGAGCTGACTCCCTTCGGGACTTGAGGATGGTACAATAGTACAATATCCCCGACCTGGAACTTGATCTGATCCAAGTGCGCTTGTCGCACTTCTTCAGCATCAGTCTTTCGGCGCTCCGCCTCTCTATGCGCCCTGACTATTTGTTCCGCCTCCATCTTCACTCTAAGTCTCATCCCAAACAACTCATCCGCATCCGCCCAAGTGTCTTTTGGGTGAAGGAGCGAAGTCGGGATATCAGGCTCACGCCCATATACTAACTGATATGGCGAGATTGAGCTCTTCGAGCCTCCTAACGCCGTAGAGGGTAGACAGTTCATTGCAAACGCAAATGATGGTGCTGCCTCGACCCATGCTCTTTGATTCTCCTTCTTCGTGCAATACATCTTTAGCGAGGCTTTGAGGGGTCTGTGTACCCGCTCGATTTTCCCATTTGCTCGCGGGTTATAGGCAGTAACATATTGCCATTTCATCCCGTAATACTTAGATAGTTTGTCGATGACCTCGTTATTAAAGTCCGAGCCTCGATCAGAACATATCTTTCTTGGTACTCCGATCTGTGAGATGATCCTATCGATCAGCGCCTCGGCCGTCGTCTTGCCGGTAACGTCTTTGACAGGGATGATCCACACATAGTTGGTGGCTCTGTCAATAGCCGTAAGGAGGTATTTGTAACCATCCTTCGATTCTGGGAAAGGTCCCACATGATCAATGTGTATAAACTCAAACATCCCCGCATGAAGAGGAAATTCGCCAATCAGGCCGAAATTTGCCTTCAGTGGTGTTTTGTTTATCTTGCACGGGATGCATGCATCCACCGCCTGATCTATCTCCTCCTTCATCTTCTTCCACCAGAATCGCCTCGCTACGAACATGTGAGTTCGTTGTCGACCCGGATGCGCCAAAAGTGGGCAATTGTGGGCTGTGACAAATATAAATCGTCTCAGACTCTCCGGTACCCAAAGGGTCCATTTGTCCGGCTGTGACGCATAGCGACCGTGAAGGCCCTTGCACCACAGTAGACCATCTCTCCATCCCATCTCCTTCATCTGATCTTTGATCGCTTTCGTCATCCGTAGCTCATCCGGGTTCTGATATAACTGTATCAGTTCTTTAAACTCCGGATCTTGAGCCTGTTGTTGCCTCCATGCGGTAGGCGAGGCTATATGGATAGTACCATCTTCTAGCCGTACCCCGATTCTTTCCGGGTCATCGTCTAGGTCACTTCTCCGCTCTTGAGGAGGCTCCGCATAAACTTCCTGCGTCTCCTCTTCCTCTCTTATGTTCGCCTTCGCATTCTCATATACCTCATAGGACCACTCAGCGTCCTCCTGGGTATGTAGCTCACAACATATCCCGTGATCCGGGCCTTGTGGACTGTACCGTAGACCTGTCCGGTCATATCGGACTCCACTCGCCATCTCCATCGCCTCAATGTGGCTGACCTCATACACCTTGTCAGTGAACAAGTCTTCCATCTCCACCGTGGACACCAACGCCGATACTTCTGAGTTAAACTCTAGCCTAGAGAGGCTATCAGCGACCACATTTCGCTTTCCCGGTAGATGGACCATTGTAAAATCGAAACAAGACAAGAACGCTTGCCACCGCGCCAGCCGTCCCGTCTGTTCATGATTCATCAACCATAACAGGTTATGATGATCAGTTCTGACAGTAAATTGAGGTCCTCCCCACAAATACTCTCTGAGCCTCTTGAGGGCCCATACTACCGCCAACGCCTCTCTTTGCCTTGTGCAATAGTTTCTCTCCGCCGCACACAACTTCCTACTAATAAACATGATTGGGCGTAATTTCTTCTCCTCATCCTCTTGTTGTAATACAGCCCCAATCGCAAACTTAGATGCGTCTGTATCGACTACGAATTGTTTCGTAAAGTCGGGCATCGTTAACACCAGTCCTCCGTCTTTCGGGTCTTTGTAAATGAGATCTTTGAGCGCATGAAACGCTTGCAAAGCCTCTTCGTCCCACTTCTCAAAGTCTCCAAAATCTATCATTTTCTCCACTTTAGCCCGTGTTGCACCCCAATCGGGTATAAACTGGCTATAGTATTGCGCCATCGCAAGGAATGAGTGCAATTCAGTGCGGTTCTTCGGTATCGGTCGATTCATAATCTCCTCCCTCTTCTCTTTGGATATCGAGACTCGATTATGGGAGATCTCGTACCCTAAGTATGTCACACTCGTCTTGGCAAGTTGACACTTCTTTAGATTGCACTTCAGGCCAAAAGCTCCGATGCGCCTGAATATATCGGACAAATGATCGATATGCTCCTCCATTGTGTTAGAGTATACGATAATGTCATCGATATAGCAAAATGCATATTCTCCCGCCTTCTGTCCCCGCCTTCTCATAAAGCCACCGTCAGACAAATCATCGTACTGACTGCTCAACATCTTCTGCATCGCCTTCTGGAAAAGTCCTGGGGCTTGCTTGAGGCCCATCGGAAGCACTTTCCATTGATATATTTCCATACCCACCACAAACGCCGTCAGCCATCTGGACTTTTCCTCCAGTGGTATCTGCCAGAAGCCATTCTTAAGGTCAATGACCGAATAGAATTTTGCATTCCGCAGTACTCTCCTTCCTTCTTCTAATGTCGGGAGAGGATTTCTCTCTTCCTCCAGCACCTTGCTAACACGAGCATAGTTAACTGTCAGGCGCCATTCTCCTCCTGGCTTCGGCACTATTCTCGGTTGTGAGACTATTGAGGATGTTGATCTCTCAATAAAGTCCTCATTGAGCAGCTGTCTTGCTAGCTCCTCTGCTATCTTCGCCTCATGTATACTCAAATTCGCCTTTCGTGGTGCCGGTGACGGCTCCGCACCCGGTATTTTGTAAATAACCGCAGTGAAATCTTCAGGCTTGACACCACCTGCATGTGGAGGGTCAAAAATTTCCTTGTTCGCCTCTAATTTGGCTTTTAAAAGCTCCTTCTCCTTCTCCGTGCCTACTCCTTCTTCCAATATTTTCCGCGCCGCCTCTTGAAAATCTTCATCAGACATCTGCTTATGCTGCTTGAGGGGTTCTCTGTCCTCCTCCAAGCCTAAGTCCTCTTCCGAGACATCATCTAGGCCCGTCTTTTCATACGTGACCGTGTCCGGCTCATCATCTTTACCGAGCTCCACCAGCATGTCAATGAGTCTCGCGTATTGCAAAGGAGCTTTACGGGTGTAAAAACCATCAAAGCATGTGAATGCTTGCGGTATCAATTTCAACTTGTCGAGGTCTCTGAGCTTCCGCTTGTATGCACTGCTCTGCTCACGAGTTCCCATACGACAAGCCACCACTAGCTGTTGCTTGCGAGAGGGTACCGGTATAGGATGATCAATAAGCCGGTCCCTTATTTCCTGCGCCCATATCGCCTTCTCATTATATGGCAGGATAATAGTATACGGCTTATTATTTTCGAATAAAGTCCGTAAGCATTTCTTCACTTCAGACAGTGAACGCGGCCACGTGGGCTCGTCACCCCAGAAATCAGTAATAAAACTTTTAATAGTTTCTGGTGGAGTATCCGGGATTCGCCCCGTTCTCCTTGGTACAAACTCCTCCCTTTTTTCTTCTCCTACTTTCGCATGGAAACAGTATCCGTTAGTAATATGGACATCTGTTCCTACTCCTTCCGCGAATCTCGCCAACGACGGGCTTCTTTGTGCGACACATATAATCTCCTCCTTTCGCTTCTCGATTAAGTCATCAATAGACTTTTTGTCCCAATGGCATGTCGGAACTGTGACAGTGCACACTTGGGATTCCCAATTGTCGGTCCAGGACAGTTCATCCGGTCTTACGACATGGGGGTGAACGTACACCTCAAGTGCCTCATGTGCGATGGCCATCTTTTTGTGATCCGTCGCTAGACTCAGCTCATAAGCCTCATAAGAGTCAGTAGCGTTGAAGGGATCAATATCGTTCTCTTCTCCTCTTTTTACTCCATATATCACTCGCCGTGCGGCGCAATCAATCACAGTCCCCATCGTAGCCAATTGGTCATACGATAGTAATATTGACCCGTGGTAACCGGGGACGACATAGAGGTCCATACGGTATACTCGTGCGGATTTCAATTTAAAGGTCAGTGTGATGATTCCCGTGATATCCGTCCGGCTGCTCACTCCTTTGAGAGTGCCCGTTGACTTTTTCATATTTCCGTCCACCCAGTCCCGGTATCGATTAAAAAACTTCCGGCCGACAATATTAATATTCGCCATCGTATCATTACCAACTTTTAATATTGTCTTCAATGTTTCACAATAAAGTTCCGTATAACACAGAGCATCGGGCCTGTGTATATTGGCTGCGAGAACAAGAACTTTACGTTCCAAATTTTGGAGTCTTGTCTCTGAGTTTTTCAACTCCTCCTTCTTCTCCTCCTGCTTCACCTCATTAACATTTTTATTATTCTGCGGTACTGGTGCGTTTACTATTTGAGCGACATTGTCTTGTGGTACTTGAGTACACACATTGTCTTTTTGCTCGCCACCCGCCGCGACCGTAGACATTGAGTCTGTTCGTGGTTCTTTGCTTGACCGAGGCGATACATCTGCCATTGGCCTCCTCGCCTCCATCGCAAGTCTCGCCTTCCTATTTGCATCAGTTATCATTGGTAACCGTGCTGTATGAACGGGTATGAGACTACCTTGGGGCTGCAGTCTCTGTGTACCCACATCTTTGTTTTCACATAGAGGAAGCGTTGGCCCAGTCTGTACAACAGCATTAGAAAGCACTGTGACTTTAGGGTTAAACTTCACAGTCTTCTCCTTCCTCTATTCTTCCCCCTCCAGTCATTCCACCACCTCGAAACGATTACCTTGAGTAGTGTCCGGGTAGGATGACGTATCGGTCTCCGAGGCAGTGTTGTAGGCCTGAGCTCGACCGAAATTTGGGTTGGAGCTTGCCCACGAGCCTCCTCCTCCTCTGGGTGGGGGGGCTGGAGCTCGAACAGCTCTCCCTCCATAAGGGGTATATCCCCGACCTCCTCCTCTTCCTCTCTGAGGGGTTCCCTGCCACCTCGAGGCTCCTCTCCATGTTCCTCGTCCTCGTCCTCCTCCTCCTCGTCCTCCTGCTCCTGCTCCTCCTTCTCGTCCTCTTTGAGAGGCCTTTAAGTTCTTTTGTCTCTCCCTTTCCTCCTTCTTCTCCTTCATCCTCTTCATGTAGGTAATGATTGCCTCTCGTAACTCCTCATCATCACACATATAACAGAGGTGATGTTCAAAGGTACTAGTACCTTTTGCCACTTTTTGCCACAGGCAATTTCATAAATATAAGAGGCAAATTCCTGCATGTTTTGTTGATAAAACAAGCAGATCTATGATTTAAAAGCATTATTTATTAATAAATTCAACATTTCAAGTTAGTTTTGAACTTGCAGAGTGACAAAATCAAGCAAAAATGTTTCAAAAATACTTGCCACTTTTTGTTAAGTTATTGGCCTATTTTTGCTTCTTTTTTGCTTGATTTTTCATCTAATATGAATGAAAATAATCAGATTTAATGATAAATTAATTTTACTTCATGATCCACCACCCGGCTGACATGAAATAAGTGGCATGCGGTGTCACTAGTACATTAAAAAGTGGATGTGTAAAACTTTCTAAGTCAATGATACGGACTAGTCTAGGCAAGCGTTCCTGGCAGAATTGTGTGCGGAACAGTTTAATTCGATCACACTGAATCTAAATATATAATTTTTAAATTAATTGTGAAGCCATCTTATTTGTATGTATAAGAAATACACACACTTCAAGTTGCCACCTGCCAATATTAAAATTGTTCTAAGTCCGTAACTCATACTTTCAAAGTGCGATCAATTCAGCCGGAAATAAAGCAATATAATTCAAAACAAAGAGAATATAAAAAATAATTAAGAATTTACGTTTTCGTCTAATTTCCTATTTATTTATTATATAAATACTTTACCACTGTACTGGTACATTTTGCAATTAAGATCGATAGCCCAACATTCCAAGCAAGAGCTGTTGTTCGCGCATATGTTGTTCGCGCAGTTGCCTGCTCTCCCTCTCCAATCTCTGCGACTCCATGATTAGGTGATAGTGTACCATTCCTTGTGCTGAATTTGGCAATACATACTGGTTGCGGTCATCTACGTAGTGAGTAACTGGGAATTGGTTGGCGGCATAGGCAGATTGATTGACGTACTGATTTTGGTTGGGAGCGTGATAAGTACGAACAACAATATCACCCTGATTGTAGTTATTATTGTAATTGTTCTCTTTTTCAGGGACATGTTTGTTACCCTCGGGCTGGGAATTTGTGACAGTGCTACCGCTTCCCTTCAAATTTATCTGCTTTATTTCATTTTGGAGAGCAGCAAGTGCGTTGGCCAGAGAGGACGAGACCGCAGTGTTTTGTGCAGTGAAGCTACTCATCGCGGCAGCAATTGCGTCAGTAACCTGCTGGCCAACATCAACTGGAGCTTCAGACTTAGGAGCTTCAGGTGGTAACTGAGTGGCGCCGACCGCGATCAAAGGCTTCTCATCGTTCTCACTTTCGGGGTCGTCAAGTGTGACTTCCACCTTTGGCTGTTTTGTCTTTTTCTGTTTGGCTTTTTTCGGCTTACTAGATTTGGATTTGCCTTTCGCCGGCGGCTTGCCATGAGTCTCAGCATCGCCAAGCTCAGACTTGATTGCCAACTCCGGAGTCTGTGAAAAAAAAGGAAAAAAAAAACATATCATCTTCGACGACAGATTATCATGAAAGCAAATACAAAGCTAGTAACAAAACGAAAAAGCTGATTACGATTTCAGTGGCTGGCTGTGCTTCTTCCTTGGGCTTGATGACCCTCTTCGGCCGGCCGTTCGCATGGAATTTCTGGAGAGCGTTGGGCTGATCTCTAAACCATACGAAGTCGAAAATCTGCGGAGCTTGTTCTATGGGTAGTGTCCCCGCAGCCGCAGCGCTCATCTGTGCAAGCCCCGGCTCGACATCTTTCTCCCACTGCTCGACACTCATATAGCCAGCGTTCCTTGACTTTGCTGCATCTATCGCCTTCATTGACACGCACTGAAACTGGCGAAACACCTGGCCTGTCTCCTGATCCTCAACAACACGACTCACAAGCAAGGTTTTGTTTAGGTCAGTGATGTCCTTGGAGCCTTGCTTGAGAAAATGTGTGGTCAAGGTTGCCATGGCCCTGACCAAAAAGTGCGTACAGCAAGCAAGCAATGGTGACAAAATGATTACCCGCACAGCGTCAGTGTCTCATCCTCGCGGGTGACTACATGCTTGCGTGGCAACAACGGAATATTTTTGAGGTTACGCGACTTCAAAGAGCGAAGAACGGCAATGTTCTCCCGCCCTCCTACTTGCGACCGGGCACTGAGCGGAGTACTGCAAAAAAATAATAATAATAATAATAAATAAATAAATAAAATTAAAAAAAAAAAAAAAAAAAAAGTGCAAGCAAAATAGATACAGCAGGCAATGCAGTAAAGGTATAATGCAAAGCTCACATTCGTGGCTATTAGTCTGACTTCGTGCCTGGCATGGATGTTACGTTCCGCGAGGGAACGCAGGGATCCTTCCCTCTGCACGCAAAGGACGAACGAATCGTCAAGTCGACAACCACGCAGTGCTGGGAACGCAAAAGCGAAAGTGCAAGGAAAAGAGATACAGAGAGAGAGAGAGAGACAGAAAGAGAGAGAGAGAGGTTACGCAATTTCATAGTCCTTGTCGTGGACAAAGGTGTAGTTGGTCGTTCTGGAGCTGAATAAGGCGTTTGGGTCTGGCTTGTCTTCCTTGGGCTTGCCATCGTCTGTCTCTGTCTCTATCTTTCCTTCTTTGTCTTTCTCCGTCTCATCTTTCTTTTCTTTTTTGTCTGTCTCTGTCTTTCCTCCTTTGTCTGTCTCTGTCTTTCCTGCTTTGTCTTCCTCTGTCTTTCCTGCTTTGTCTGTCTCTGTCTTTCCTGCTTTGTCTTCCTCTGTCTTTCCTGCTTTGTCTTCCTCTGTCTTTCCTGCTTTGTCTTCCTCTGTCTTTTTTGCTTTGTCTTCCTCTGTCTTTTTTGCTTTGTCTTCCTCTGTCGTCTCTGTCTCCTTCTCTGCCTCCTTTTTGTCCTTTCCAATCGCATCTAATGCCTTTTGTCTCTCTGCTTTTTGCTTCTCTTCGTCGTCATGTTTCTTTTGCTCTTTTTTCCTCTGTGCCTCTGCTCTCTCTCTCTTCTTTCTCTTTCTTTTCCTTGTCTTGTTGTGCCTTTGCTTCTGCTTCTTTTCGTTCTCTCTCTTGTCTTTCTTTGTCTTTCTGTTTTGCTTCTTCTTCTATTTCTTTCAGTCTGGCCTGTTCCAGTGCCTCCTCTTCCTCTGTCTTCCTTTGCATCTTTGTCTTTTTTCTCTTCTTCTTCTTCCCATTGTCTTCTTCCTCCTCTTCGGGCTTCTCACCTTGTGTCTTAGATGTCTCGTTCTTCTTTTTTGGATCTTTACTGTTTTTGTTCTTCTCTGTTGCCTCTGTCTCCTTCTCTGTCTCTGTCTCTGTCTTTGCTTCTGCATTTGCCTCTGTTTTCTTTTTCTCGTTCTTCTTCTTTTTTTCATCTTTACTTTTTTTGCTCTTCTCTTTTGCCTTTGTCTCCTTCTCTGTCTCTGTCTTTGCCTCTGCCTCTGTTTTCCTCTTCTTTGCATTTGCTGCTGGTTTGTCTTCTTGTATCTCTCTTATTACTCTCTTCTTTTTTTCTCTCTTGTCACTCCCCCCCTCTGGCTATCTAACTAGTTCTAGTGGCTGCCTGGTAGTACTGTCCCATCTTGCTGTCCAACCTGCTGCTACGTCCTGAGAAAGAGAGAGAGCGAGAGAGAGAGAGAGAGAGAGAGAGAATGAGAGAGAGAGAGAGAGAGAGAGGGAGCAAGAGTCTCAAAGAGTCTTCACCTTGAAGGCACGGTTGGCCGGAAAGTTCCACAAAGGCCGTCGGGCTGCTTCAAAAGACGGCTCGTCGATTTTCCCCGCAGACACGAAGCCCTTAGCAGCGTCCACGGTGCCATGCAGAACCCAGTTGTCTTCCTTGTTGATCTCCAAGAACACCTTGCCGTCCGCGGCCTTTCGGTGACCAGTCAACGATGCGACCTTGCAACAACCAAGTCAGAGGACATGGAAAAAAAGCCTGGAGGTGGGGCGAAAACGGGGAAATGGTAACGATTATGGGGGGGGGGGGGCAAATACTGGGAAAGGGCAATGGTTTTCAGCAAGTAAGGGCAGAGAACCTTTGCCATACTGGCGATGGTGTCGATGGTGTCGGTCGCACAGAGTTGTGGGGTGGTTGGTGACGACGGTTGGAATTCAAAAAGGTAGCACATTGAGCAAAATTGGGCCCCAAAAAGCCAATAGTCCGGCAGGAAAAGTGAAAACGCCAGACTTCACCCAAGGACCCTTGCAAAACAAGTCCAAGAGAGAACAGTTAGAGATCAAGATGGGGCTGTGTGAGTGCTGTGTGCTGCGTCTGAGATACTTTTTGGAAATTTTTTATGAAAATGATAGGCCAAGCTGCCCTCATCACATATCTGTTGTTTTTTTCCCCAAAAAAAACCCTGCATCCCAATACTCCTACAACTACCTTGGCAACTTTTCTGTTGCCACCATACTTTTTGCTCTGGCACTTTGCATAGGCATGGCTGTGTTTGTTGGAAAACAGACTATGCAAATGTTTGCTATGTTATGTTGTGTTTGCAATGAGTGCTTCTGTTCTTGTACAGCATGCCTGGAAGTACAGTACTTGGAAACTAGGGAGGCAAAATGGGGGGTTGCCACCCCCTTTTTTTCTCTTGCTGATCTTGCTTACAACTTGCGTTTTTTTTATCGTTTGCTTGTGTAAATCTTTGTTGTACACTATGGTAAGTTTAGAATGTACTTCTGTTTTGTACGTTTTTGTTTGCAACTGCATGTGTTAGGAACTTGCTTGGCAAACGCTACTTTGCCACCCCCTTTTTTGCCCCTGGCCCTTCAACAGCGATAGGGACCATGAACAAAGAAAAGCCCAACATGTAGTGGTTGTGAATACGGTACTATTCAAAATTTTCTTGTTTTTTTTCAAAATAACTTTGTTGTTTTGTTTAGGAAGATGAAGAAACTTAGTAAGATTGGGCTGAGTGCGGGTGTCGTGGGCCTGTCTTTCCACCAAGTCTTTGGAGGAAGTGAGTCGCGGAATGTCAAGAGCGAACACACAGTTCAGGCCAGCCCTCCTCCCCTCGAATTACCCACTCCACGTTCAAATCCACCCACATCCAGTTTTTTTCGTGTATGCAAACATGACAATGACCATCATCATGCATCCCCTTCCTTTCCTACTACAGTCAAATCATCTACTACTGCTCCTACTGATACTACTATTACTAAATCTTCTTTCAGTATTAGTAGTAGTAGTAATAGTTTTGCATCTGTCTTCAAACCAACCCGTGCTAATGCTGTCACACCGTCTTGTCCTTCCAGTTTTTCCCAAGTTTTCCGATCTTCCTCTTTCACAACTACTTTTTTCCTTCCAACACCCACATCAGACACTCATGCAGTAACGCCAGGTCATGTCGGACAAATATTAGATTATAGAACAAGCACACTTCCATTGTACATAACTCTTGAAGTTCCTGTTCCCCGTCGCATCCGAAAGGACAACACAAGCACTAATCTAAAAAGAAAAAAAAAGAAAAAAAAATTCCGCCACCAGAAGTTAGACCCAAAAGCTTTCGCAGGTGGCTAGGCTGCACTTGGCCTGAGCTGGTGCAAGAGATTAGTCATCCTTGCTGCCAAAAACTGCAATGCAATCGATGGGTAGATCCCTTTGCAGCCACAAAGGCTAGGATTGACACAGTCCAGATGAATAGATCGGACTTGGCTGGGTGGGCAGCCACAACCATGTTAAGCATGCAGAATGACAAAGGAAAGATAGAATATAGATTGAAAGGCGCACGTATTTGTCAGAAAATGTGGTTGCGATTGAACAGGATTGGCGAGAAGACTTATAGGCGAGCTCACAGAGCTGTCAATTGTGACAATTCTTTTTTTGCCGACTATGGAAAGTCGGAAGCACCCACAGAGGACCTCACGTGGACCCTCTTGCACCAGAAGTTCTATATAGAGCAGGAAGCTGAGTCGGTTGCCGATGGGATTTTTCATTTGCAAGACACTTTGGACTTTCCCAAAATCTACGACTACGTCATCAAAGAATGGAAACTTGCGTCCCAGACTCTGGTTTTAAATGGGCAAGTGGATCCGAATGGTCCTAATGAGAGCCTTGTGAGAAAGGTCTGGCGTGCAGAGTTTGGCAAAGTGAAACCAATCAGAAAGGGTGATTTTGCAAAATGCCCGGTCTGCACCGAACTTGCAGATGATCACCGAAATGGGTACCTTTGTTTTGGGTTTTCTTGCTGCTAACCTTGCTGAGATTTGTAGATTTGCTTCTCAAGCGGAAGCTGAGAAGTGGCGACAGCAGAATCGCATCCACAACAAAATTCATCGGGCTAATCGGCGTGGAAACATGCGCAGAGCAGTAGAAGGGTAATTTGCGTTTAGTTCCATTCCTAAAGTCGTAGTGGGTTTTTTTGGGGGTTTTTGTTTAGGAAGAAGGAATATCAAAGAGTGACGGCAATCACGATTGATATGACCAAGCCATTTCATGTCCCTTGGTGCTCCAGAGGAGCTTCGGACTTTCGGGATAAATATGTAGTTAGGCTGCACGCGGGTGGGGCGACTTTGTTTTCACATGACATCAACTTTGTCTTATGTCACCTACCAAACATCGGACATGCCGTGAATTCCAACATCACATTCCTTTATTTCCTTTTGCGTTTTGAGTTATTCCATCCACGTACCATGGCGGCCACGGAAATTTTCCTTGATTGGGATGGCGGGGGGGAAAATACCGCTCTAACAGCGATGATGTTTCTGTCCAAAGTCGTGAAGGAGAAGTGGAGGAGCAAAATAGAGACTAATAGAATGGTTCCAAAGCATTCACACGGGCCGCAAGACCAGAAATGTTTCGTCATGCGCTACTTGGGCTATAACACCACCTTAATGACCACCAATCTAGCACAGGCTCTGTTTAAACTTATTCTTGGTTTCAAGAAGAACAAGGATTCGTATTGCATTTTGCTGTTGGCTCCGACTATGATTGGGTTGGCTATTTTGCCGATTCCATAAACCCCCGCTTCCACTATTATAAGCGTCCCTTAGCGTGGAAGTATGAGGCGGGGACGACGGAGTCTGGTGGGCTTCCACGTGTTCGTGTCAAAACATGGGGCGATGCGCAGAAGCACTGGCACGGGGTCAATGACGACCCCGAAGGTGCAGACCTTCTGCCATACCTCAAAGATCCTGGTTTCTGAAAAATACATACTACACATATTATATCATGTCATTATTCTTATACTACTTGTCTTATCTTTTTTTTTTTTTTTTTTTTTTTTTTTTTTTTTTTTTTTTTTTTTTTTTTTGAGTTTTGGACAGGCCCAAGAAGTTGACTGGCCTCAAGTGGGTGAGCCCCAAGATCAAGAACGACGTTACCAAGCTCGCTGCAAAGTATTGCTCCAAGGAGGAGCAGGAATGGCTGGCGGAAGTACTTCAGCTGTCTCAGCTGACGCGTATCGTGTGGGACGGCCGCGACGGCGATGGTGGCTATCCGGGGCGACCCGGACATCTCGTCTGCAAAGACAAGGCGGGGCAGTCGTGGAACGTCAATCTGCGGGTGATCAACGATCTGCCACAGGATTTGTGGGCCGTCCCTGAGGATAGAACAGCCGCGCAGGAGGCCGCGTCCATGTTGACGGAGGAGGAGCGACTGTCAGTGGAGAGGACGAGCTTTGTCAATGAGGGCAAGCAACCAGAGCATCCCCCTTGGCGTGGCGCCCGTCTGCTTTCTGAGGAGGAGCGCAAGCTGCGCGATTTTGACAACCCTGACCGATTTCCCTCACCGCACCTCAAGATCGACGCACTTTTGAGTGAGAATCACACAGAGCAAGGATTGAAGAAAGCTACAGTCAAGGAGCTGAAGTCGTGGTTGGCGGAAAACGGCCGGCAGCGCTCTGGTTCGAAGCACATTCTCATTCAGCGCGTTTTGTCTGAATTTGCGGATCAGAACAGGGAGCGCGTTGGGGATGAAAAAGCAAGTGGGGGGGTGTGGGACGTGGTCGAAAGAGGAGAAGAGTGGCTGTCGACCAAAAAGTCGAGTTACGGGAGGATACTTCTAGCTCCTCTGAGGATGAGCCGATACTGCCTAGCGAACCAAATCGACCACATTCAGCTGCGCGGCAACGTGTTGCCCGCACTTTTCATCGTGTTTATGGTATTGACGGAGAAGAAGAGTTTGAGAGGAAGGAAGGTATAAGGTCGGACCTATCTGATGCTTCTAGTGAAGACTGGGACTGGTCTCCCCTTAACGTTGCAGATGTTGAGTAATTAAATTACTATTATTCATTAATATTGCTTCATTTCCGGCTGAATTAATCGCACTTTGAAAGTATGAGTTACACGGACTTCGAAAAATTTATATATTGGCAGGTGGTAACTTGAAGTGTGTATTTCTTATACATACAAATAGGATAGCTTCAGACTTAATTTAAAAATTATATATTTAGATTCAGCACGATCGAATTAAACTGTTCCGCACACAATTCTGCCAGGAACGCTTGCCTAGACTAGTCCGTATCATTGACTTAGAAATTTTTACACATCCACTTTTTAATGTACTAGTGACACCGCATGCCACTTATTTCATGTCAGCAGGGTGGTGGATCATGAAGTAAAATTAATTTATCATTAAATCTGATTATTTTCATTCATATTAAATGAAAAATCAAGCAAAAAAGAAGCAAAAATAGGCCAATAACTTAGCAAAAAGTGGCAAGTACTTTTGCCACATTTTTGCTTGATTTTGTCACTCTGCAATTTCAAAACTAACTTGAAATGTTGAATTTATTAATAAATAATGCTTTTAAATCATATATCTGCTTGTTTTATCAACAAAACATGCAGGAATTTGCCTATTATATTTATGAAATTGCCTGTGGCAAAAAGTGGCAAAAGGTACTAGTACCTTTGAACATCACCTCTGTTATATTGGCATACCAACCTTCGTTCACAGCGGCAATCTGAAGCATATTGAAAAGGCCCGGTTCCTTGCCTTCCGTCCTGCTCAGAAAATTTGCCCTTGCTGTTGGGTTCTGCCTATCATGATTGAAAGAGCAGTCTCTGTTCTCCATCTGTGCCTTACACTGCAAGCCCGCGAACCACCTCCAACATGCGGTCTTCAGGTCTGGCTCTCTCTGTCTCTTCCAACTGGCAACTCTGTTTGTGTACGTGGCTTGTGCGCCAACAGGTACACCGCCTGCCTGTGCCGTATGTGCCTCCGTGAGCGAGTCCATGTTTGAGCATGCACTCATCACTTCTTGAAACAGTGCTGACGGAGCAACGCTTTGAACCGTATTTTCGAACACGTGTGTCTCGAGGAAGTTCTTGGACTTCACTGAGCTAAACGTCGAGCATTGTTGTATGAGCTGAGTAAGCTTACTCGGGTTAACTGTGTGTAACGTCGAAAAGAAATAGAGGATGATCGACTTGCGGCCATAGAATAGCCCATAGGAGGAAACTACCTCCGTAAGGGTCGCCGCCAAGCCAACAGCACTCCTCAAACTCATCGCCACTGTCTCAAAGATTTCAAATCCTATGAGAGTACCAGAGCAGAGATGCTGGTATCCATGAGATTGAAAATATGAAATGAGTGTGGCCACCGCCAGTTCACACTGAGCGTCTAGGCCTGTTACATTGTTTCTCTTAATCTCCTCCTTCTTTCTCAAAAACTTGTACTGTGTCAGATCAAATCCCTCCGAGACTAGAGATTGGTCAAAAACAGTAACAAGGGCCTCGTATTCCTGCGTTTCGTCGCAAGGAAAAGCCTTCATGCAGGCATTGATCTCTTTGAGCTTGCTCAAAAGCGAAGCATCAGAGTCTTTGTCTGAGCTCGTCTTGGCATATAGCATGAGACTTGCCACTCCTCCTTTCTTCCCCTTGAAGGCATTTATGATGTTCTGTCTGTCCTTCTTCTCCGTGTTTGTGACCACCACCGTAGTTGAGCCCGAGGGTGCAGGGGCTGGTGGGGCAGGAGCTGGTGGGGTCAAATATGTCGGAGGGTGTGTCTTTGCACCACTCACTTTTGCTTTCATTCTTTCCAGTCTCATCGTCTTCTCGAACTCCTCATTCTCTTTCGCCTTCTTCTTCTCAGATATCACCAGCTTTTGAGCATGAGTGATAAAGGCCACCAATTCAGAAGCAGATCTGAGAAAATTATATTTCTCCACATATTGGTCAACACCTGCTTTGTTGGCGACCGGTGGTGCGTTACTAAGTGATTTAAGGACAGAGTGATCCTTGGTAGGAATCCATCTCTTCCATGCCTCCTTGTGCAGTAACGCACCCATCAACAGTCTGATCTTGGTCAGAACTCTGTCAGTCTTCTCTAACTCATCAATCACAGGATGAGTTTCTCCTGCTGCCTTAATGCTTTTTTCCATCTCTGCCTTCCCCTCCTCCAAGGCCTTTATTTCCATTGTAAAAAAATGAAATATGCCACTCGAGTTTTTCGAACCCAGATTGGTCTTCATTTTTGTTACATCGACTGCCTCCTGACCAGTCGCGAGGAATCTGGCCGTTGCTCTTGGGTGTGTGTACTGGAGGTAACCCTCACATCGTGGGCCGTATGTACGTTCCCAAATCAGGGTTTGAGTGTACACCCCAAAGATAGCATCGAGTAATTCAAGGTGGGTGTGTGTGTCCCCAAACTTGATATGCTGTATCTTCTTTCTCTTTTCTGGATCAGAGACCAGTTTGCCGAGGAGCTGTGCTGTGTTTGATAATAGGATATAGACATCCTTTTTAGCACGACTTTTCTCTCTTCTTTGATCCTGAGGGATCCACACATAGGTGTCCTTCTCTACCCCCATCTTGTTATCAAACTCTTCTTTAGTGAGGTCATGGTGGTCTTGCACCCACTGTTGTTCCTCCACTGTGATCTCCTCTCCATCACTATGAATCAAGTCGATCATTTTTCGTCCTCCTCCTCCCGTGTAGGCAGGTGGTAAGGGATTACCATATGCTCCTCCTCCTCTCGTCTCTTCTTGTTCAAATCCTCCTTCATCTTCGTCTCCTCCATATCTTCCTTCATCATCCCAGCCCTCTTCTACTCCTCCTCCTACTCCTTCATCTCCTCCTCCTCCTTCATTCAATCCTCCTCCTCCTCCTTCATTCAATCCTCTTCCTCCTCCTCCTGCTTCTTCTTCTTCTCTTCTTTGATCTGCCTCCGAGAATTCACTCACTTCGGCGGTCTCTGTCGACATGATGTCGTAGTAGTGATCAACAGGAGGACAGTGTCAGCTCCTATGTTTGGTTTTTGTTCGTTTGTGTTCTGTTTCTCCTTCAGTCGATTGACTAGTGAAGAGAGAAACTAATAGAGAGGGTAGGATAAGATTCCCTGTCCTCTATGAAACACTGTTTGTATGTTTGTTTTTGTTTGAGAAAAATAGTTCTTTGAGACTTTCTTCGATTTCTTGTTCTCCTTACTCAGATTACTTTCTCCTCCTTCTTTTCTATATTGTATCTAGTATGAGGCACTTGGACCTACACACAGATAGTAATAGAGAAAGCTAGAAAAGCTCTCCTTGAGAAGTCGACAGTCGGTCGATAGGTTCTCAGACCTACCTTTAGAAAACGATCAGAGATTTGCAAAAATACTCTGACGTATGTGTGAGATAATGCAGATAAATGCACAAACTAGAAGGGTAGAGTGTTCGTGCTCCTGTCCCTCTGCTTGTTTGTGTTTTGTGTGTGTTCCTTCACTCTTCTGTCCACCTCCTTCTTCTTGGTCTCTGTGTGAGAACAGCAAGAACGACAGAGAGTTTGTATCTGATGTCTCCTTGTGAGCACACAGATACTGATTGGGCTAGAGGGTACGAGACACCTGCTTGAGACCAATCAAATTATTTGTTTTGTGAAAGAGTTATGAGGGAGCTGTGTTGGAGTATTTGTTTTCGTCTGACGTCCCCGTGTGAGACAGGTCAGTGAAAATTCACTCTGTTGCCTGTGTGGCAAAGCAGAAAGAAATCACCCTAGTGATGTGGACTCCAAATGTAATGCCCCCAACGATAGCTCGTAAAAAGTCGGTAATACAACCAAACACAGTCCTCAAGAATGAGAATGATGTCTCGTTGTATTAGCTCAGTGAAGCCAAAAAGGAAAACGGCAACAGACCAGGAATAAAATGGCATCAGGTCCAATCCGGACAAATAATACTGAAAAGCAAGCTGGTGCACCTGTCACCAGGAAAAGGTACTTTTTACCGGCTATCCGGGGGTGATGCCTACAGTAGAGCCATTATTTATGATCCGGCCAGTCAAGTTACGTTAATGATGTTTCTGAGTTTGGCGCCTTTTCTTTATTAAAGCTGTAGTACTGCTGTTTGAGTATTGTTGCTATCATAGATTATTATATTAATAATAGTATTCTAACACACTCTGTCGGAAAAAAATAAGGTAAAAAGGACGGAAGACTGCCACTTTACTACGTGACCTGGTTTGGATGCCATCTTTACCTATCATAATTATTTCCTATGATGAATGTGACCGGCAAAAGCGGTCCAGGGAAAAAAAGGTAGATATGGGGAAAAAAGGCAATAGTTATTATAACATTTTCTAAAAAGCTAGCATGTAAAGGGAAATAAATTGATATGTTAACAGCAGTGAGTCGAAAACGTAACAACTGCAAGTTATGACAGTTGATAAATAAACGGAAAAATGACTCCAAGTAACGAAACTATGTTAGACTACTGTACTAAACCGGAGTCAAATCTAAGTTGAGTAGATCGTCTGCAAGTTAAACTTTAATGAACGCGCCAAGGCAAAGAGCGGGAACGTATTAAGCCGGGCACACATAATGGCTCTAACGACACGCATTACATATGCCGGCCCGTACTGTCCACCGAATTAATATATTGTATTAATATGATCTAACACTCGCCCTGGAGTAAGGTTAATTACTAAATTAACTGCAGGTCCTACTAACTATCCTGTAAAAATGATAAAAACACAGACTCGAAACAAATTCACTCTTACCCTCACTCTCTCCAAGAGATAATGTCGACGGTGGCTACCCAACTTGCTGTGGCAAGTGTATATCAGTTAGACTACACACAGGGCAGCGCCCCCCAGTCAAGTCAGGCCTGATCGACGAGAAGAAGATTATGGCCTACCCACACCTTATCCTATGTTGTGAGTGGTATTAAGGTGAATATGTAATACAGGCATAGCATAAACAAGTTACATATATAGCATCATTATATATGGTATACAAGGTGATCCGAATATACTGATAATATATGATGTAAACCTGATTGTGCTAGCTAATCTACCATGAGATGAGACCTATCTGAACTATTAATTATTCTACTACTCGGTGATATGGGTTATACAAATTGTCAGCGCTTCCCGCAGGGGGGTATCAAAGGGCGACAAAAGTAATATGATGTATAAGACAAATACAAATATCTGCGATTATTGGCTGGTCTGGTGGCCCAGAGTTACGCTGGCTGCCGAGGCCTTTCAAGACATACAAAATTGTAGTCTGATAAATCGCCCTCCGACCAACAGCTGAGACCACCAACTTAGCCTCTTAGATGTTTGTATGTATATAAATGTAATAATATAGAGCAATCACGCAAGTGAGGGCCGCAAACGCGCGCGAGGATATCGTGAGTTTGGGGCGAGCATAATGGGCGATAGAACGCCAAGGTTCGAACTACGCTCTCATCCTTCGCCTTGCCGTGGTCCAATCGAACTACCTGTAAAAGTAATATGGGTGCAAGTATTCAGAAATGAGGGTCCTCTGGTTGGCGCTGATCCACCTTTGTCCCCTAGCTTCCAGTCAACCTGCTCCCTAAGACAATTGGTAGGTGCGTATGCGGAAAATTAATGACTATATACCGAGGTTATACCGGGTTCAGAAAAGTAAATCTTATTGGTAGATTCAATACGTAAATTGATCGGGTTTCATCCCAATACGAGCACGACCCGCTCTGTCTAGCAAGACGGAATTTTTTTTAGCCAAATGCATAAATTTCTCAACCGTGAAATGTATTTTGGTAAATATGTCCGCAATATTTTCCTCGGTTGGTACTCTGAATAACTTGACTATGCCGTCCTTCACGAGTTTTGCAAGAAGGTGGTACCTTACCTCAATGTGCTTGGTACGAACCTCCCCTAACCCTCTCTCGGATAATAATACCGTCCCTTCATTGTCTTCGAAGAGGGGGGTAGGGCCCTTGAGGTTGATTCCAATATCCCTGAGAGATTGTAATAACGCGAGAAGTTCCCTTACCGCTTCGTTCGCTGATACCGTTTCCGATTCTAACGTGGATTGAGCGATCATGGATTGCAGTTTTGAGAACCAAGCTAGCGGTGTCCCGTTGAATAAATAAACATATCCAGACCGAGATTTTCGCGAAACGTTATCCCCCGCAAAATCGGAGTCTACAAACCCTACCAACGGATTTTCCGAGATTATCCTATCGACATTGGTAATGATCGGTACACTGAAAGCTTCCATCCCGGGAATTCCTGACTTTTCTATGGATTCATGCATTGCATTGGCCGCGGCACATGATCCATGGTTAGGTTTCCAGTCTTTGGGGGTTTTTGGGGGGAGAAACAAGATTCTAATAGTTTCCTAAAATTCTTGTCTCCCTTCCGGAAAAACAACGCCCTTGGTGTCAACAACCACAAGAACATGCGATGCGCCATAGCATAAGAAGTGTCGGGGTTAGGGACTTGGGATTTGGCAGCAATACTCAACGGGCAGATGAGGAGGGGCCTCGTATGTACGGCTAAGAAGATGAGGATACCGATTAGG
Source organism: Paulinella micropora (assembly GCA_019918135.1). Lineage (NCBI taxonomy): Eukaryota > Cercozoa > Imbricatea > Euglyphida > Paulinellidae > Paulinella > Paulinella micropora. Next base: position 81,872 of record WBZZ01004180.1, on the reverse strand, counting down.
CATCTTAGGTCGTACTTCAATAGCCGGTGGTCCTTCTTGAGAGGTGCCGGGTTTTCAGATGTGAAGGGGGTCTTAGCGGGTACTTCATTCATATACCCTAATTCGTTCAAAATGAGAAGTTCGTATTTACGTTGATGTAACGCAATCCCTTTCTCAGTTTGAACAATTTGGATATTCTTGACTCAGTAGCTTTACCCAGATCTTTACATCTGAATCCCTTTTTCTCAAAGTGAGCGACCATCTTGAGGTGTTCAGATTTAGACGCCGCGTGGCACCCGTCATCGACATGGAAGGATAAGAGTTGAGTGGTTTTGGGGCTACTCCCATGTCTGATGAAGGAAGCTCTATCAAGCGTAAAAGTTCTGAACTCAAGTTCCCCCGTGATTTCCCCGTACAACATATCGTACCACAACCGACCAGATTCCGGGTGGCCGTATAAGGCTTTCTTCAAAAGCCAAACGTAATCCTCCAATCGGAATTCAGGTGGTGGTCTTACGTAAATATTGTACGGGATTTTAGCATGGAGATAAGCAGTGGTAAAATCGATCAACCAGAGGTCGATTCCGAAACACGCAGCGTAAGCTATCATGAGTAAAATTGTCCGATGTTGAGCGGTGGGGGAGTAGGTCTTTCTAGGGTCATACTAAGCGTACGCCTTCAAAAGGTCCCCCCTCAACGTAATTCGGGCTTTATGAAACTCATCTAGCGTACCCTGTTGTTTGACGGTGTCGATCCATTTTACCGGAATGATTGGTGTCCCGGACATTCTAGCTTCCTCTTCCTTGCGCCAAACAAAAGCTTTAAGTTCTTTCGGCTGCTCAAACTCTTTCTGTCGCCGATCTTTTGGTTTTTGTATCACAGGAAATTCCGGAAATTTCTCACTGACAAGACAATACTCTGCACGCTCTTCTCGGGCGCATACCGTGACATGTGCTCTTCTAGTCCTTTCCGAGATAATAATGTTTTCCCCAGAGATTTCGCCTTGTTCATGCGATCGCCAGTTAGAGCTGTGTTCAGCTCTCTGCTCCGCCACCCTTTCTCTCTCCCCCTCGACAAATGCAAATTCTGACGTAGTATCGAAGTGTAGACCGCCCGCATTGGGCGCGGCAGCTTCACTTTGATCCTCGTCGTCATTTGAGTTAGTCGATAGGGGTGGTGGTTTTACCGGAATGTTAGCAACAGCATACTTGAGAATTTCCGTATCAATCACCTTATCGGTGACCCCGTCATCAAAGAGGACCGCATGCGCCGGGAAGCGTCTGGTCTTACGGGTAACTGGGGCAGCGGGTGCGGTAACCGTGCCTTTGCGAACCGCAGTTTGCCAGTTATTCCCGTAAGTTTGTTTCGCCCATCCTTCTCCCCACGCCTTAGCCGGAATTTCCATACATGCCCCGGACAAATCGCGTCTCTCTTTGGATTTCTGTTTCTTTCTCGTGACTTTCGCCTCCCCCTGATCCCCACTGGACTTATGGGCCAAAACTTTTGGGGTCGGAGGCACTAATGGTGGTGGGTCAGGTCTATCCTCTCTGACTTCCGCTACCTTATTGTCTCCGTTCCCTGTATTGGGGTCATCGGGGGGCGCCTTGTGTGGGGGCGATTCGGACGATAGACCCCCGGCTGGGGAAGCATCTCCCCCAGTCGTGAATACCTCTACCGATATCCCCCCGAAGCATTACCTTGACTTTCCGGGTGTTGAGAGGTTCGTTGGGATTCCGGGGGGGGCAAATGCCACTTTACCGAAAACATCTCTTCAGAGGCATTCGCATCTGCTAGAGATTTGGATGCTTCCCTCCTTCCCAATTTCTAAACATCATATACGACATCACGAACATTACCGTGTATTTTCCTTGCAATTGGATCATATACCCGATAGTATCCTGTATTCCGTTCATACCCGAGAAATACTACTCTCTTTCCCCTCTCACCCTTCCCCCTCCTAGCATCCACTTTCATAAAAGCCATGCATCCGATAGGTTTTAGGTGATGCAGCATGGGTTTTCGTTCGTGGATGACTTCATAGGGTGATTTCCCTTTGAAGGGTCCATGAGCGATCGGCAAGAGATTACCAAAATACGTCGCTGCTTTCTCGGCTTCCACCCACATGGAAGGTGGAAGCTCGGCATCACTAAGGATAGCCCTACCATTGGTTTGATGGGACCGCTCTACCTTAGCTACAACCTGTTTCTCCCCTGTTGGAGCCTCGAGAAAGATGGGTTGATTTACGTCAACCCACTCTTTGAACTCTGTGTACATGCCGTACTCTTGGTCACAGGTAAGGAACTTAACTTTTTTCCCGGTGTGTCTCTCAAAGAAGGCAATAGCTTTGAGAAAACAAGGAAACAATTCGTTCTTGTGACGCAAGTAGTAGTCAAGTTCAAAGTTGGACGCTAAACACTTGACAGTAAACTTATACCGCTTACCGTCCCATGATGTCGTATTCCACCAACCCTGAGTATCCATGGAGATGTGGATCCCGGGTCGGTGTTCTACGAGATGATGGTTCTTTTTGAAGTGTGGTGTCTTTTTGATTTTATTGCGCAAACACCACTCACACTTCATTATTCGTTTTCTCCACTCTTTTCCCACTATTTTTACTCCCATATACTTAGCCATCCTCTCCATGGCCTTTACCCCTCTGTGTTTACACATGCGGTGAAATACGGTGGCGTGTATTTTTTCATTATAGTGGGGACGGACAACAGGACACAACACCATGTCATCCTTCTGTTCTGCTCTCTCACCTCTCTCTGTGTCTACCTCAGTAGAATAAGGTACGTAAGTATGAGACACATCACATTGCCAACCACATATACAAGGAGACAAACAACAGTATATGTCATGGTAAGCAGGTAGGTTGGATCTTTGAGAAAGGTGATAGGGCAGTTGTCAAGCTTGTACCCCCGAGTCAGATGAATCATCGGGCTCGGGAGCCTCACTTGTTTCAGGAGGTGAGTTAGGTTGATTGGTTGTTCCCGTGTCAAGAGGGGACTGTGCGGTGGGTTCATACCATTCATTGGGGTCGAGTGGTTTAGTCCCCGGGGCGTCAAAGACTGTGAGGTTGTTAGGTAGAGCTCTCCCCCTGGCTACTATCTGTTTCTCATCAATTTGAATGGGTTTCTTTAGGACGATGACCTGATTATTCTGATGTACTACCGCAAACCCTTTTCGCACCCACGCCGAGGTTGCGACTAACCCATACTTTAAATGTGGGTTATAGTTGGTATGAGAATCGAAAACACAGACTTCATCCCCGTTAGAACCTGAAAGGTTCATTTGAACCTTGCCCTTGTACTCTGTCTTAATGCTCCCTTTGGCGATCCTAAACTTCTGTGGGGCTTTCACAAGTTTGATGAATGTGGTTTTGTCGGGAGATTGTGTTTCGCTCGCACCGCTATCATCTACCACACAATACTATTTGCTTTAGTATCGCTGTCTGTTTCATTCCCCATCAGCATAATAGCACATTCATTGTGTGGGTTGTCTTGTGTTGCGGTGTATGTGCTTTGAGTGTTGGTGATTGTGTCGGTCTGAGAACTATCTGGTGATTCATCCTCCTCCGGTGGAGTTTTACCTCCCAACACAGCTTCAAGCTCCTCTATCTCTTCTAACATGTAAGGAAAGGAAGAGACACTACCCCGAGCAAATGGGTTGTCATGTTTGGTGGCAATTGTTATTATACAGTCGTGTATCGCGTAATACACTTCTGTATAAAACTCATCGTACTTCCCAGTCTTGGAAACGATCTGTCCATCCTTCACTGTCCTATTCTTAAACCCTTGGGTGAGAGCATTGAAGAGTCGTTGCAACTCATCAATGGGGGGAAGTCCCCCACTGCCCAACACCTGTTTGTTCTCTACCGTCCCTACTTTCCCCTGTTCAGAGGTTGTAGGAACGGTTGGTTGGTTATTTGGGGTTTCTCCCGGCTCTCTTACAAGTGGAACATGAAATGTGGGCTGTGCATGAGGTGTAGACAACACAGATAGGAGAGGCACAGATTGTTCTACCCCTTCGCCTACTCTTTCTACTCCCCCTACTCTTATTCCCCTCCTACCTATGTTCTGTGCAGTAGTGGTAGGTGTAGTAGTAGTAGTAGAGGTCGAAACAGAGGTAGATGATGAATGAGTTGCTGTGTGCTGTCTCCACAGGGAGGTTTTAATGAATAAAGTAGCAGGGTCCATACTTAGAGCAGGTAGAAGACCTAAGTTCAATTTCTCCCTATACTTTGCTAATATTTCCCCTCTCTTTCTCTCTTGGTCAACATGCTTGCCGCAGAAATCATGATCTACTAACCTAGCAGCACACGCCCCCCCTTTTGCTCCTTTTCTTGCTGCCCCCAAACTCCACGAGCACCGAACACCAGTGTCCGACACCGTAGCCTCACACTGCTTACTATTTGGAACATGGCAACTATCCTGTCGTACTGGTTTGCAGTGGAGATTGAGGGGTGGGCCACCTACCTCACGTAGGTGTCTGGGATGGAGCCCTTTCACGAGTATTTTTACGTAGCCTGCCCTGGTACGTCTGAGTGCCCATTTCTCTTCCAGAGGGATAATCTGGTTAAGAGGAGTAGGGTCGCCAGCCATATCAAGAGAGGTCAAAAAATTATTCTCGTGAAGGGGTGGGATAGTGGGGCGAGTGTATGTGGAGGCGTTTTGAATAGGTGATGTATGTTTGTCTTCATCTCCCCCTCGCACACCACCCTCTCGCACACCCTCACCTCTGTCTACTGGGCCTGGTGGCACAAATGCGCGTGGCAAAAGCGGTGTGTGGGGTGTAGGTGAGGAGAGGTTCTTGTGTGTTTCGTTGCCTCCCTCTTCTCCCTCTCCTTCTTTTCTCATAATCATGATAGCTATATGATGAATGTATCCCACCTCTCCCTCGTCTTCTGACTCTGAGTCTGACCCAGAAGAAGGCTCAAACTTATCTTGTAAGCTTGGGTCTTCTTCTTCGTCACTCTCAGAAGAGGAAGAAGAGGAAGGGGAAGGGGATTCAGCATTCAAGCTTATCATCTTCTTCTTTTTAATGAAATCAGATGCTTTCAGCTTTCTTCTTTCCTTGCTGCTCTCCTTCTCCTTCTTCTTCTTCTTCTTCTTCCTTGTCTCCTCTCTCTTATCCTGTCTGTCTGCCTTCTCAGACTGTCTGTCCTTATCCTTCTCTCTTACACTTAGTAGTATAGGGTCGCACTTGGGCACGGATCTTCAGTGCAGTTTCATCACAGAAACCACACTAAGAGCCGTTATTTATTATTTCCTCTTCCTATTCTCTCTAAGTTCAAAACAACAATTTCATTAAAATCTCTCTTATTACGAATTTCTCTCTGGACTACTTCACACAAAAAGCAAAAAGTTGACCAACTCCAGAACTTAGAAGGGTGTGAAATTGTCCTGAGCCACTAGGTGTCTGGTGGAGAAGTGTTTTTCCACTAAGAGCCGTTATTCATTATTTCGTCTTCCTATTTATAAGCAGACAAAAGAAAGAAAAACTGCTACCTTTAAATAATTATTATTAAATTACCTTTTTGAAGTCTTCTCCAGTATTCTTAGCCTACCACACACAAACAAGTATGGTAGATAAAATTCATTTGAAATGAAGAGGGCTTTTGCCCAATTTTTTTAATTGAAAGCACACTAGTTTATACTCCTATGTGCTAAAGGAGTTAGTAGTGAAAACTACTTTTTCAATTAATTCTCTGTCTTTTGTATCTCTCATATTCTTCAATTACATTATATGTTGTTTTTCCTCCTTCAATCATTTTTCTTGCTCTAATCTCATCATCAACTCCCATTGGTTGATTTTCGGCACTTAGCCAATTCTCAAATAATCGTAATTGTTTTTTCTTGTTCAGTTCTTTTCTCTTTTCTTCTCTCTTTACCAAATCTATTTTTTCTTTTCGTTCTGCTTCTTCTTTTTTCTGATTTAGCAATTCTTCAATAGCGAAAAATTTATTTTGTTCTGCTTTTTCTTGTTTCTCCAATTCCAATAACTCTTGTCGTTTTTGCTCCTTTCTACTCTGTATAATGTCAAGTTTTACTTTGCTATTTGTCTTATATTTCATTATCTGTGTGTATATTTTATCTCTTAATTTCTCTAACCACTTATTGGTGGTTTCTCTTTCAACATACTCTACATCGCTGCCATCATTATCACTCATTCTTGTTCGCACTTTGTCTGATTAAGACTATTCTGAAAAAGCAAAAGTTGTCCAACGCCAGAATTTAGAAGGTGTGTAATTGACCTGAGCCTATAGGTGGTTGGTGTAAAAAAAAATTTCGCTTTTCCTTTTTATCTGCATTTCAAATTGTCAGCAGAAATTCCTGAAATTCTATCACGTGTTTTTGTCTGTTTCTTTTTTCATTCTGCGACTTTTTTCAGAATTCCCAAAGTGGCTAAGACAAGAAGTCCAAACCCTTGCTGTTTTTGTGTGTTGCAGGATGTCGGACAACGAGCCTGAAGAGGAGCGACACGACGACCCAGAGCAGGAAGAGCCTGAAAATGAGGTAATTTAGTTCCTATTTGTTTTATGTGTATGCGGTTTCTTGCATATGGGGCTATGGCCCTGCTGGAGGCACAGCAAGAAGCACAGGACGCACGCGATGCACGTGTTCTGGTAATAAGTTTATTTTTTTTTATTTCCTTTATGTGTGTGTATGTGTAGCAAACAGATGAAAAAAAGACACCAGACCAAGCAGTTGCGGTAATCATTTTTTTTCTGTTGTTTGGTTTTCATTGTATACCGAATTAGGGAATCACTGATGGTGTAAGTAATGTATCACTTGAGCAACCTGATTGGAATAGACCTAGAGGCAGTAGAAAAAAAGGGGCGAAAAAAGGCGGTAGACCAGAGGGTAGCCGTAACGTTGTTATCAGAATTAGTGAGGTTCATGTCGTAATTAACAAGGAGGCTGGCGAGGCGAAGTGGTCTTTTGCAGAAAAGCCCAATTCTATTTCAGTTGTCGTGTGGGGGTTTCGCTCTCCACTAGCCGAAATTTCCAACTACATTGTTGTTTTGGCGGGTAATGGCGAGCCAGATTCTGTTATTATGGTAAGATCTTGGCCCAACGTCGCAGAAATAGTCTCACATTTCGGCAGGCCCGTCAGAACTATTTATAAAACATATCAGGTTGCTTAATTAAAATCAGTTGTTAAGAATAACGTTTTCTTCTAGATCGATATTAATGATATGTTAAACAAATACTAATCTGGAAGAGAACGTTATTCCAAATGTTTCGTAATTTATTTTTTATTAAAGGTCTAACTTTTCAACTTTCTTTTTTATTCTAGCACTGCTCCGTATGTTTTCCGGTTTTACATCCAATGATTTTAATAAATTAATATTTTTTTTCTCTTTAGTAATATTTGTTTTACTTTTTTCCATAACTGCTCCTTCGGTTCTTCTTCTTCATGGTGCTCTTCAACATTAGTCTTTAATAATTCTGACGGTCTTACTAAGTCTTCTTCTGACAAGATTACTTTGAAGCCTTTCCGGCCCTTAAACTTAAATATAGTTTTACTGAATTGCTTGTCGCCTTTAGAAAAAATAGTTCTTTCTAATTCCTTTCTTACTCTTGTACCCTTAGGGAATTCATTAATTAAAGGATTTCTGTATATTTCTTGAGTGTTTTTTTCAGTCCCTTCAAAAACATTAATCGGAACTGCTTTAATTGTTGTATGATATGTTTTATTATAAGCATCAACAACCTCATGAATAATAGGAACCCATTGAAAATTTTCATTAAATTCCCATATTAAGTTTAATTCATTTCGTATTGTTCTAATAAACCTATCAATTATACCCATTGTTCTGTGATCGCCTACTTGGACAGTCCTATGTTCAATATTATTTTGTCTGAAATATTCAGCCACTTGTCCTTTGAATTCGCCACCATTATCTGAAGTAATTCTTTCAGGAACTTTTTTGGTAAATATTTTTTTTAAACCCTTCTAAAACATAACCAGTTGTTTTATTTTTGACTGGCTCAATCCACCCACGACGACTATATACATCAATAGCAACTAATCCAAAATTATAGTTAGCATTACCTTTCTTTGTTGCAACCTTTGACATATCCATTAAATCAATAAATACTTGACTTAGTGGTTTTGCTTCTGGTGAGGTTATCGTGTTCCATATCTTAGCGGGCTTTGATTGAAAATGTATTTCGGCCACTTCTTCAAGTTTTTCTTTCCGCTCTGTCTGCTCAGGAGTTTCTTGTTGTTGTTGCTGATTTGTGTGTTTATTATCCATTGTATATTATTAGAATTTTAAGAAACATTTTTCGATATCATTATTTTTTTCTTTCTTGCTTGGTTTTTCTGCTTGATTATAAACATTAACAGATATGTTTGACTTTTTACCTTTACCTTTCTTTACTGGTATTTCTTCTTCACTTTCTTCACTTTCGCTTTCGCTCTCATCAGGCTCAGGCACAGGCTTTTTACTTACTTTCTTCTTTGCTTCCGCTTTCTTTCTTCTTATTTTCATCTTAGCCATCTTTTCAGCAATGATATCAGTAAAATCACATTCTTCATCGCTATCACTGCTTTCTTCTGGTGTATCATCTTGGTCTTTTCCATTAATGATATCATTTGCAACACCAATTTCAGCCATGCGGTTTATCTTTTCCTCCATCTCTTCATCATCGCCTACATAAGCCTTTCTACACTTTGCTAATTTCTCTTTTGCTATTTCAACCTTATGTTGCTTTTTGCTCTTAATACTTTCCACGGCCTTACCCCAATTCTTGCGACTTGCTCCGGGAGACGGCATTTATACTAAGATTAATATATTTTAGTAATTTTTAAATAAATAATTAAATAAATAATATAATGTCCCAATATAAATCATTACTGTGCCTTAATGAGTTGGCTGTTGATAGTCTAAATATACTTAATTTAGACTTAACAAACACAAACATAGTCGGTCTGAATACAGACAGAGTGCCAGAAGATTCTGACCCAATCAATCTTTATTACACAGACGACCGATTTGATACACGACTGGCTACCAAAAGCACCGCGGACATTAAAGAAGGACTTAATTATTGGACTGATAATCGCTTTGACACACGGCTCGCTTTAAAATCAACAACTGACCTAAAAGAAGGACTTAATTATTATTGGACTGATAACCGCTTTGACACACGTCTCGCTTTAAAATCAACAACCGACATCAAAGAAGGAAAAATTTTATACTACACAGAGCAACGAGTAAGGGATAATGACGAAGTCAAAGCCTCAACTCAACACCGCTCTAATGCTTCCAATCCGCACCAAACCAGTTTATATAATTTGATAGACACAAACATATTTGCACAAGCGAGCGGACAATACTTAACTTACAACGATGTAGAAGGTAAATGGAAGAATACAGCCCTCGGTTCAATTGATACACTTTCAGATGTAGTCATTACAGCACCAGTGGCGATGAATAGTTATCTAACATATAATTCAATAAACTGGGTAAATAAAACATTTCCGATAAATGTTGATGAAACAGGCAACATTAATATGGGAAGGAAGAATATAACAGGAGTTAATTTACTAAATGACAAAGGTGTTGATGAATGGATATTTGAGCATAATGATAATAATAATAAGGTGTCAGCAGCTGGAAGTATAGACTCACATAGCGATGTGACAATATCAGGCTTCCCAGCAGATAATCAACTGGTTATGTATAGCACGGGGCAATGGAGAAACACCACACCACCCTTTCTTAGATTAGATGGCACAGCCAGTATGACGGGAGGACTAAATATGGGTGGTTTTGCTATTTCAGGGGCTTCTACATATAATGGAATTAATCTCGCTAATCTCGCAGTTGATGGTTCGGTGGTTAAACTAACAGGAGACCAAACCATAGCGGGTATTAAAACATTCAGCAGTATAATAAATGCGAGTGCGGGGATTGATATGAAAAGCCAAAGCATAACAAATGTTAATCTTGTTGATGGCGTGGATGTTTCCGTTCTTGATACTTCGGTGGTTAAACTAACAGGAGACCAAACCATAGCAGGGAATAAAAAATTTACATCAACTTTAGAAGTAAGTGGTTCGTCCAATCCTACTACTTTTGACTGCATTGGCATAGCCTTTGATACAAAAATAGGAATGATTGCAGCACAAAAAACAGCAACAGCGACTTGATATCCGATACAAATAACGGGTTCGTATGTTGAGTTATATTCAGGTAATACTTTAATTATAACCGCAACTGGAACAACATTAAGTTTGAATAACAACAAAATAACAAACTTAGCCACACCATCAGCAACAACGGACGGAGCAAACAAAAGTTATGTTGATACAAAAGACGGGCAAAATGTGAAACTAACAGGAAACCAAACCATAGCAGGAATCAAGACATTTAGCAGTGGTCTTGAAATAACAGGAAATTCAACGAATGCGACAACAAAGGGAACATTCGTGGTTTTTAACTCCACAGCCAATATAGGAACTATCGGATGCCTTGATATGGGCACTGGTGTAAATTATAACTTTGAAATAAATGCCAAAAAAATAAGTTTTATTATTGATGGGGCAATCGTCGGTTGGGTAAATGCTTCGGGGCTAGATTGTAATAGTAGCAAAATAGCCAACCTTGGAACTCCGACATTAGCGACGGACGGAGCTACAAAAGGGTATGCGGACACATTGGACGGGCAAAATGTAAAACTAACAACAGACCAAACCATAACAGGAAGTAAAACATTTAATGGGGCGAGCACTACGATAAAATATCTAACTTTAACGAACAATGCCGATTTTAATAATCAAACTATCACTAATGGTGGAAATATTACATATAATGGGGCGAGGATATTAAACCAAAATGGAGGAGACATATTCTTTTCACAGACATCAGGTAATTACCAATATTTCTTATTTACTCTAAATACTGCTACAAGCGGAACCGCGAACCAACAAGGTTATGTATTTACGAATGTAGCATTTGATGCAAAAGGAGCAGGTCTTTATATTTCAAAACTTTTGGATAATAAAAGTGCTTCGTCTGACATTGTCCGTTTTAACAATGCAGGGGGTATGCGATTTTATGGAGCCTTAGGTATGAACTCAAACAACATAACAAGTGCTGGAACAATAACGGGAACTACATTAACGGCAACTGCTGGCATGACTACAACTACATTAATGGCGAGCGGATTAAGAACGGCAAATGCTGGTATATCAACAACAACATTAACAACAAGCGACAATATAGTAGTAGGTGCTGGAAAAAGTGTTTTCATAGATAGGTCAGGATATACAAACACAAACAACAAATTAGTTTTATGGGATGGTGGAACAGGCTCCACGACTGCTTTTAATGGATTTGGTATTAAACTAGACACAATGATGTACAATGTTAATGCTACAACTGATAATCACATATTTTACTATGGTGCCACAAATGAATTATTTAGAATTGGTAATGCGGGAATTACTGCTTCAAAAGCAATAACGGCAAATGCGGGTATATCTGTTGTTAACAGCACAGTCGACATACGCGGGGAAGCAAGAAGTGGGTCTCATCCATCACCAGTTGGTTTATATGTCACGGGCAATCTTAGCCCATCTTCTGGCGGTGTTGAATTTAGACACAGCAACGGGACACAGGGAGTTGGTTTTGGTTATAATTCAATATATGCTACAGGAAGCAATACCAATCAAGATTTAAATTTTTATGCGAGGGGAACAGGAGTAATCTATGCTCAGAGTGATACAAGCATGACGACAGCATCCAGCGGATTTTTAACATTAAGAAAAAGACCACAAACTACGACCAACCCACAAATATTTATGAAAGCAGGAGATTCTTCAGGTTATGCGGTGGTAATGAATACAGGTGGATTATTACATGCTTGGTCGACTTCATTATCAAATGGTGAAAACAATACTGGTTATGTTTATTTGAATGCGGGAGCAAATACATGGTCTTCTGGTTCAGACAGGAGATTAAAATCAGATATTAAAACACTAGACTGTGAGGGATGTTGTGAGAAATTAATGGAAATTAATTGTTGCTCATATTATTGGAAATCAGACGAGAAAAAAGAAAAAAAGAGCCACGGATTTATCGACGACGAGGTTAAAAAAATATTTCCAGAATTTGTATCTGAAAGTGGAATGAAGGCAGACGACGGAAAAAGCATCCTTGAAGGAGTATCATATATGGAATTTATACCAATACTGGTTAGTGCTTTTCAACACATGGCGGAAAAGGTAGTTAATTTAGAAAAAGAAAATAATAATCTTATGAATATACTACAAGACCAAGCAAATCAATTAGCAGAAATCAGAGTGACCGTTCTTGATAATGTCAAACAATAATACAACTAGACTTCACAGACCACCACCTATTATGGATATGGATGGCGAACTTTATGTAAATTCTCAATCAACTCAACAAATCAATGTTAGAAGTTATGATATATACCTATCGCCGAGTGATGTATTAACTTTTACGCAGAAGTCTGTCTCTGCTGGTGGAGGAGGAAATATCAATATTATCGCTAACTTCGTAGAGGATCAATAAAGCAAAAAAAATTTAATGGAAGAGGATGTAATATCATCATATATATTTTTTACCGCATCTTGGTTATTAAAATAAGGTTGTTGAATTAAATATTCAAGGTATGGTTTATCAATCTTAGCAACATCTTCAATTTTCATTTTTTTATACTTTCCATATTGAAGAAAAATATCGGTTTCATTTTGTGCTATCTCTTCGCCTACATTAGCCTTTATTTCGGTAATTCCAGTCTCTTTTAAATCAGTCGCCTTAAAAGGAGTGCTTGGTTCCTCCATTATAATTTTTGCTAGTGTAGCCTCCAATGGAATAACTACTTTCACATTGTCATCGCGGGGTTTGTATTGCTCATAGAAAGAAACAATGTCAGGCTTAGTCCATTTAATTGTCTGCTTTTTTATTTCGCCGTCAAGGTTCCATTTTTCAATTTCATTCAAGTAGTCTTGTTTTGTGTTCAGGTCTGACATGATATATAAAGATTTTTAAAAAATCTTTTAGCAAAAATATAAAATGTATTTTTTTACTTCACTTTTAATGTCTGTAAATTTATCAAACCACGGCTGTTTCATAACCCATTCTAGGTATGGCTTATCAATAACCGCTACATCTTGAATTTTCTTACCTTTATATTTACCAAATGGAAAAGTATCCTTTGGCTTGCCTTCTCTACTTTTTTCAATTGCCTTAATTTCTTTGTCAATCATTTGTTGAACATCTCTTACTGAAAAGAATTCCTTATTCTTCTCAATTGAAAGTCGTCCAAATTTTTCAGATAGTCTGGTGAGAGTGGCATTGGTCTATATAGAGTGGTAAAAAATTTTATGGAAAAAAATTAATTAATTATTGATATTTTGTTCATAAATCTTTTGATATCCAAAAGGTCTAGTTTCAATCGCATTCTCTACAATTCCGATAACTTGTCTTTTCGTATATGTAAAACTAAATATCTTTTCTAAGTATTCGCTTGTTATTTTTTTCTTTTGTTTGTCTCGTGTTATTTTGTTGTTTTCTATTATAACTACTTTTCCAGACTTCTCAATTCGCTTAGCAATCCGTAATTCTTCATCAGTCTCCAACAATTCAGCCAGTTCATTTTTTCCATTCTCAAATAATTCAGTGTTTGTAATACCTAGCCCGCAACTTATTACACTTAACATATTTGGTAAATTCAACGCTTTTTTCGTTTCATAGTTCATACTAAATCCTTTTACTTCATACTGGCTTTACAATTATCTAATAAGTATCCATAACATTTTGGCCCGCCTCCCACAAAGGTTTTTATTTTCGCTCCTTTTAATTCATCAGTCCAATCTCCCAGTAAATCTCCTGTCTCTACATCTGCCTCATTAATTTCTTTGTTAGTCGTATATATTACGCTGTCTGTGTCATGATACAATATCCTATTGCCTAATCTGTCCATCATATTGTAAAGTCTCATTCTCGCGTGGCATGTAGTAAATAAAGCAACCACAATATTTGTTTTAATCGGGTCGCTCACCGCATCCTGTTTTAAGTCATAACTGGCTTCTACAATTTGATCGTTAATTATGTTAATATTTATATTATCCACTGATTTATCGTTCAATAGTTTGTGTAATGTATCTTTATCCTTTATCATTTTTTTCTGTGTTTTATTTTGTTTCTGTCCAAACTTGCCCCATAAAGAGTTCAAGCACAACTTAGCCACTGCTCGCCGTCCTTCGTTTTTGAATATTTTGCTTTCATCCATCTTTACACCCATTTTAACTTCCATGCTGTTTATGTAATTTTGTTTTTCTGCTTCCGTATTACATCCCGCGGGATATCCGCTGGATTCTTGTTTTACTTTCAAGAATGTCTTTATGTATTCTTTGAATAAGCTACTGCTTTGTTCTTTCCAGTGCCATACTTCATATATTTTTATTAAATTATACCCTTTGTCTAAGGCCTTGTAAATTTCTGGAGTTGCCCATGTGCCTGTTATTGCTCGTTCTTTATCTGTGTGCTTACATTCACCGTGTTGCTCGGTCATTACGCACTTATCGCATAAGTAATACATCATCTTACATCTGTCCGCATTCGGTAAGACAGGGTGTAGTAAGCCTCTCGGTGGTAGCATCTTAACCTTAGCCACTCCGAAATATTCTCTGTTTATAATTTTGTTTTTCATATTTTTTCTTTCCTCGGAAGGGGCTGTGCCCCTTTCCAAACCCGCGGGGGTATGGTAGGGGGTGGAACCCCCTCCATTGCTTGGACGTATTATAATATGGTGTCCGCTTGGATAAAGGTCGTAATACATCACGGTCGGATAAAGTGAGCATATGTCAATATATTTCGCATACTCATTATCATGTCGTGATTTCCAATATAATTTCAAAGCATTCACTCTACCTCCAAACATTCTCTTGGGTTTAGTCCTTCTTGTTCAGTAATTCGTTCGTTTGTATCCTCTGCCAGTCTTTCACTGGTTTTCATCAGGCTCCATTCGCACTCCCAGATACTTATTACTTTCGCTTGTTCGTTTAAGTTGTTTTTCTCTTCTCATTGTTTCCTTGTACAGTTCGCCCATTGTCTTATTTTTCTTCACATTCAAAGCATTGCTATTCCAACACTTATCACATCCGTGCCAATGACACCCGTAAAACTCATAAGCGGTTTTGTTTTTCTCATCCCAACCATCTACATACACACGAGATTGCCCAAGTTGAAACATTTTTTCACCTCCGTTGAATGCGTGTTTAATATCAGTTTTATCTAACCTGCTTCTGTATGCTAACCATTCTACACAAGCCCTAGAAGTCATCCTGTTTTGCTTTTCCGCTTTCAATATCGCAATTGAATTTTCTGGCATAAACTTAGCACGATACAAGGCCATAACACAACTCGCAATAGTTGTATATTGAAAAGGGTCGATACCAAACTCTAGAAACTGGTTTCTAAAATCTATACAACCCTTCCTCAGTATATCAACATCTGAATGACAATACTCTGCGATTTCCTTTGCCATATCAAACCTGTTATGTGCTTTCACTTGTTCGTCATACCATTCAAGAAATTCTTTTCGTTTATCTCCTCGCATCGTGTCGTAGCCGTAATGTTTCTTATGTGGCATTACACCGACATAGTTTCTATTTTTTGCAGTATTGAAGAAGTGCGGGAAGAAACCTTTCTTAAATTTCTTTAAGCATTCAGTGTTTGGAAACTTTCTATTACACTTCTCACATTCTTTCCACTGGCTCTTGTCATTTATTCCCTTACATCCGTTGGTTTCACAGATACAACATTTGGCTTCACAGGCGTGTCTTTTTTGGTATCCCCTTTGACACAACTCGCAGAAGTTTTCCTTTCCTAGCATAGACTTCATGTTAGTTATGGCATCGTAATGTCCTTCAGTCTTTAGAATGTAAAGGTTAGTCAGCCGTTCGCCGTTCGCATCAAGTAGTTCTGTTTTATAAATGATTTTGTCAGGAAATTCAACAATAACCAGATTGTATTTAATGTGATTAGCAAATGTATTAATTTCTGGTATCCCACACACATCCTTAATTACTTTCGCTTCATCGTGTAAAGCCTCTGCCATTTCCTGCTGTATCTGTCTTTTACCCATTAGTATCGTCTTGAATTTTGGATGTTTTTCAATTTTTGCTTTGACTACAACGATTGCTCGTGCTAAGCATAAGTTATCGCTGTTTGTAATACAGATTACTCCTTTCTTTCTGTATATATCCAATTTGTTCAAAACCTGTAGCCTTGTCCCGCCCGTAGGCATTTTAACAGATTTCAACACAAATTTTAATTTATCAAAGTTTATTCCGTTCTCGTCCATGTAAAGACTTTCGTTGCTTTGAAATATTGCCGACAATCTTTCTAAAACTTTTTCAACCGAGATTTGATTAAATTTGTGTAAGCCTGTTGATACTTTTCCATAGTAATCCACAAACTCAATACCTAGGCTAACTTTATCTGCTGGTGCTTGTCGTTTTACAAAGTCGTTCAACACGATCTCAATAAATCTTATTACAGCGCGCATCGTAAATGATCGGAAGTTGCAGTTAATCCTTACCGCATATCGGCTTTCATTTATTCCTAGTTCGTGTTCCTTGCTGTCGTCCCTCATGATATCATAATTACCATACCTCAACAAGTCTCTGTAATTTTCTTTCATCTCTTTTTTCTCTTCAATCGTAGGTAAAGGTGGTGCTATTGGTATAGCATGGTGTTCGAAATACACCGCACCTCTTACTTGGTTCAAGTAGTTTTGGGCTGTCGGTGTATCAATTTTATACCCCCTTACCTTCGGTTTGATATATAGCACATCCCGACCCCTGACAGACTTAATTTCGTAATTTATCTTATTTTCCCTTAATCTATCCAACCTGTAGACCTTGCCGTTATACGTGTGTGTCTCCATGTTTGATAATAGTATATCAAGGAAAATATAATTTTATAAAATTAAAATATTTGTCTGCCTCAATCGGTCGTCCCCTCGTGGCCTCGTGTGCCCCTATATATAAGGACCCTCCTTGTCTTTAAATGGAAATTCAGTGGTTTCCGCAGAGAAACCTTTTTGATTATCAATACTTACCATACCCGCAACCGCAGTGGCAGTTATGTTCCATGTATCCACACATATTACATCTATCATCGTCATCTTTCTTTATTCTATCCATATACTCTTTGCTTGGCCTTGGAGGAACTGGAGGTTTTTCTTTTTCTGCTAAAATATGTTTCTGAGACTTCATATGTCGCGTTTTGTTTCCATTATGTATTTCAGCACCACATCCACACTTAAAATCTTTATGCTTCCAAATTTTTTTCTTTTCTTTTTTGATTATTCTTGTTTCTTTATCGTAATTAATTTTCCATTCCTCGTATTTAGGTATTATATTTTCATCTTGATATTTCTTTGCTTCTTCCAATGCTTGCTCTTTTGATTTTTTTCCGATGCAGAAACTCTTACACATAACCTTTCCTCCTTCTCTCCATTGAACTTTTACCATTGGTCTCTTTTCGTTATTCTTTACCATAACACAACCTCTGGACATTCTAAATCTCTGAGTGTCTTCGTTTGTCATCCTATATGTGTCTTTATTTTATTTCTTTAAATAATAATTATTTAAAGGTAGCCGTTTTTCTTTCTTTTGTCTGCTTATAAATAGGAAGACGAAATAATGAATAACGGCTCTTAGTGGAAAAACACTTCTCCACCAGACACCTAGTGGCTCAGGACAATTTCACACCCTTCTAAGTTCTGGAGTTGGTCAACTTTTTGCTTTTTGTGTGAAGTAGTCCAGAGAGAAATTCGTAATAAGAGAGATTTTAATGAAATTGTTGTTTTGAACTTAGAGAGAATAGGAAGAGGAAATAATAAATAACGGCTCTTAGTGTGGTTTCTGTGATGAAACTGCACTGAAGATCCGTGCCCAAGTGCGACCCTATACTACTACACTTCCTTTGTCAAACACTCTCGCTCGTCTTCTAATAGGACATTTCAATGGACCATGTCCATCTTTAGGACAGTCAGTTAGTTGACATTTGGCAAGACAAAAGGCAATCCTGTGGTCGGGGGAGAGACAGTTCCAACACACGCCTTCCTCTCCCCCTTCCTGAATACTAGCTCCTGTCTGAGGTAGTTTGAGGTTCCTTCTTCTTAGTTGCCCCTACCAAGTTGATAGTGATAGGGTCAGACTTTGAGCTTCCGGAACCGTATAGCTTACGTAACTTGCCCTGAGAGACATGACCTTGAGCTAGTTGTTCTATAACTTTTAGGAACTCTTCCAGGTTAGGTCTCTGATCAGGTAACAAAGCTTGCCAAGTGTTCTGATGGTACCTTTTGAAAGGTTGCATGTGTTTAAGCTTCCTCATGATCATATCTGTCTTCATGATCTCAGGAATCTTACCCATCAGCTTTTCTTGCTTCTTCAACAGGGTAGTGTAGTTAGCTAACCACGCACTTACCTCACTGGGTTCCTTTGGGTATGAATGATAGACTGCTTCTTGGTCCTCTTTAAACTTTATGAGGTCAAGGCCCCCATAATGTTTCTTGAGAGCCAAGAAGCAGGCTACCCCATCGGTTCCCCCCTGTCTCATAATTGCCATCACTTTTCTGTCATGAGCGCAAGATTGAAGTAAGAAAGCATAGAGGAGCCTATTTAATCTTGCTTTCTTTTCTTTTTTCTCTTGCTCGTAATACTGCTCGCTGAATCTTAATGCAAATAGCGGTTGGGGCTTGTTCCTCCCAGCTGCCTTTGGCATCTCAGATTTTTGATCAGTCGGAATGATGGTTAGCGGTTCAGCAGATGCATCTCTCTCCTCTTTCTTAACCTTAGCTGCTGCTTCTTCTTGTTCTCCTATTCCTTCTTCTTCCTCTCCTTTAGGTGATTTAAAGGGTGTGTTGATAGGAGAATCAGGAGGGATGTAGATAGATAGTGGTTTGGCTAAGGCATGAGTCTGGAAACCTGGTATTAATGATAGGATTTCTGGTTGCGTGACACCTATTATAGATATAAAGGTGTATTCCCACAGCTCCCATTCTTTCCCATGATCATACTTAGGCGTTTCCAGCCTCATTTTAACTAAGTCAGAGATATTAGATGCCATATTAGCGTTTCAAAGGGCGGAAGGTAGGAGAAACCTCGACTACCAAATTTGCTTTTACTATTTCTAGTGAAGCTAGATTAGGAAGTATTTGTTCTTAGTGAACAGTTCGATTAAAATTAGGTGGCAGCCTTCCGCACGTTCCACCCCAGGTGCTTGTTGGCAGCCTTCCGCACGTTCCAACAGTTCACCTGATTTGGTGACAGCCTTCCGCACGTCACGAGTTCGTTTTTTTTTCCCCTGTGGTAGCCTTCCACACACCACGAAAAACCCTGAAATATAAAATAAGTGAATAAAGTTTATCAGGCTTTACTATGACGCTTCAAGGCTTCATAACCTGTTAGACTACTGTACTAAACCGGAGTCAAATCTACGTCGAGTAGATCGTCTGCAAGTTAAACTTTAATGAACGCGCCAAGGCAAAGAGCGGGAACGTATTAAGCAGGGCACACGTAATGGCTCTAACGACACGCATTACATATGCCGGCCCGTACTGTCCACCGAATTAATATATTGTATTAATATGATCTAATAAACTAAAAATGGAAATGTAAACTTGAAGTAAAACTTGAAGAAAGTTTAACACAATATTAATTAATAATTCTGTCCGGTACGGTATTCATCATCAAGTTCCGATGAAGTGACCGCTCTGCTATTCAACTTACTGGTATTCACTTCACCTGCTCTCCGGAGTCAGGACTTAATGCAGCCATAGAGATCTTTAATAAGAGTTCGTTGTGTAATTACCGTGGCCTCTTCGGGTTGTATCCAAACTCACATTTTGTGACTTCCTTTGTTGTTCTTTGACAGTGCTTTCGTTCTCTCACCTCAGTTCTTATTTCCCACATTTCCCCTTTTTTTTCTCTTCTCTACATATACTTTCTGGTACCTCACTGCCTTTCTCTTCCCACTCATCTCTACGAGTGGCAAGTATTCTCTATTAAACAGTGTTTGCGTAAAAACCGCTCTGCTATTTATTGGTATTTCACCTGCTCTTTTGGAGTCAGGACTTAATGCAGCCATAGAGATCTTTATTAAGAGTTCGTTGTGTAATTACCCCTTGGGTTTGTATCCAAACTCACAGAGTCAGGGCCCGGGCCCGGGGACTTTTTACGCAACCACTGTGATTTTAATAGAATACTTGCCACTCACAGAGCTGAGTGGGAAGCAGAAGAGATGACATAGAAGAGGTATCAAGAGATACAAAAAGAGAAAACATGACACTGAGCATTGAACAATATTACGTCAGAGCCCTTCAATGAGCACCCAGCTCCCGCTCTGCTACCAAGCGACCTACTATTCTGACATCCCTTGGCCCCAGGATGTCTTTCACACCCGCAGTCGAAACTCCACTGCATCTTGACAGGCCCACGCAATTCAGCGGGAAGTATCGCAAGATCTTCAGGTCATCGTCCGACATTTGGGTGCCGGAAAGCTGCAAGTCTCGTAAGCGCAAATGGGTTAGAGCGCGTAGTCCATTGCCGCTGACCTTGCAGTCCGAGAGCTCTAAACGGGTCAGGCAGTGCAGCCGGCCCAAGGCCGGGAGAGTGGCGTCAGTCGTATTCGTGCTGCGCAGATCCAAGCTTTGAAGTGGCAGGTGGCCAAGGGATGCAAAACCAACACCCGTGATTTTCTTACAGTAGGACAGGTTGAGACGCTTCAACGGAAAGCTGCGTAGAGCAAGTAATGAAGAGTCCTGAATATGCATGTTCCAGCCTAGGTCCAGCTCTTCGAGCGGCAGCCCTACAAATGCAGTAAAGCCCTCGCCTGTAATTTCCTTGCAAAAGGTCAAGTCTAGCTTCTTGAGCTGCAGCGAGTTCAAGTAAGGTAAAAACTCGTCTCTGACACTGGTGCCGTTCAGATTGAGCTCTTGCAAAGGAAGGGTGCGCAGAGCAGCAAAGCCTGCGCCAGTAATGTTTTTGCATGCACTGAGCGCCAGCTTGCGAAGAGGGAGTTTGCTAAGAAAGGACAGCGAGCTGTCTTTGACGTTCGTGTCACACAAGCTCAGCTCCTCTAGCGGGAGCCGCTCAAGCCCCGCAAAGCCGCTGCCTGTGATATTATGGCAGTGGGCTAGGTTCAATTTCTTGAGCGTAGGAGACATGACCGCAAGATCTTGCTCTACGATGTCCGTGGAGCCAAGATTGAGATCCTCCAGCGGCAGCGTGAACAAAGCAGAGATGTGACCGGCTAAGTTCGGGCAGCTGTACAAGCTCAAGCGCTTGATTGGGAATTCTTTCAGGCAGCTCAGGCTCCGCCCTTGGAATGCGCCGGTGGTGTAGACTTCGAGGTCTTGGATTGGCAGGCCAGTGGGCAGGACTCCGGCCAGGTTGCCCTGCGCCGGCAGCTCGGCCACCTCCAGCCTCAGAGCGCGCAGGCAGCGGGGCGAGCGGGACAGCGTCGAATGCAAGACGCGGCTCATCTTCACCTCGACATCCTCGGAGGCGCAGATGCTCAGCTCGGTCAAAGGCAGGCCCAAGATGTTGCACAGGCCTTCGTCGGAAGTACCTTGTGGGTCCTGGATGGTCAAGGTGTTCAAGCTGTGCATGCTGGTCAGGGGACGCAGTACAGCTTTGGTCAGCTCCAAGTTCCGGCAGTGCAGACTCTGTGTCCTCGGGTTGGCTAGCAGGGTTAGCGACAGCGGGCCCACACCGTAGAGGTTGGGAAAGCCTAAGCGGCCCAGTCGAGATAAAATGTGATTTGGGATGGCTAATTTGGCCGGCTTATGAGAAGAACCCAGCAGAACCGCACCCTTTTCCTCATGCACATACAACTCGGAGGGCCAGGCGGAGCGGCGCAACAAAAAGCGCCCGTAGAAGGTCGACAGGAGCCCTAACGTACTGAAGTGTTCCTCAACGTTAATATGGCTGAAGATGAGACATAGAATGGCTGGGGGAAGCGCCTTCAAGACATCTGGTCGCTCAAAGTTAGGACTGACTGGAATCAACGGCAACTGTACATGGGTCCTGCTGGAGGCCCTTTTTAGCTCTGGGGTCGCTTGCGACGCTTCGAAGGTGTGGTCCTCCAGCCCGAGTCTCTTGAGTGCATCTCCGAGAGAACACGTCTTAGGTATTTCGCAGGTATCGTTGCGTGAGCTGGACCAAAAAGGCAGGGATGATGATGATGAAGATGGTGATAATAATAATAATAATAATAATATAATTATAATACTAAGAATGATGATAAGAATGAAAATAATAGTAATGATAATGATATAATGATGATGATGATGATGATGATGATACTACTACTATACTACTACTACTACTAATAATAATAATAATAATAATAATAATAATAATAATAATGTATCTCCTGCCAATTGCTGAGCCAAAAGGCCATGTGCATCCAGTCCTCCATTCCATAAGGAAAGTCTCCACACCAATCGATGGAATAAAGGAGGTGACGGCATAGAACATTACTCTAGGAGCTTTATACCAATCAGCCCATTGAAAAGGACCAATAGCCTATGTATTCCCTAATAATAATAATAATAATAATAATAGTGCTTCTCTGTCAATGGCTGATGCATTTCTGCACATGCGCCTCCATCGTCTCACCCGTGAGGGGAGTACGAAGAATTGACGATAAGCTCTAATGACACCCCCGCAAGGGCAGTTCCAACACTTCCAGACGGGCGGTATGTTCAATGAAAATACTGGTCCAGAAATAGACCGGTACGTTCAATGAAAATACTGGTGGCACCGACGGGAATCGAACTGGCGACAGGGCCCAGATGGTAGAACTTGACCACTGGGCTATCACGGTGTCCATAAATAATAATAATAATAATAATAATAATAATAATAATAAGAGTAGTAGTAATAGTAGTAGTAGTAGTAGTAGTAGTAGTAGTGGTAGTAGTAGTAGTAGTAGTAGTAGTAGTAGTAGTAGTAGTAGTAGTAGTAGTGGTAGTAGTAGTAGTATTAGTAGCAATAATAATAATAATAATAATACTATATCTGAGGCGTACTGATGCAGCTAATGGCATATCCTCAACGGACATAAGCCTCCAATACCCTTGTTCGAGGTCCTCCACCCCCCCGTGTCAGTCTCTCGCCTGATGATCGGGGCCACCGATGGAGCTCCTGAGGGCAAGACTGCACTAAGCCGAGGTTATTCCGCAGTCCCAGCAACCTCTTGCAAGACGTCACCGAATGTGCAAGTGCATACACCAAGCGCGGTTGCTAGAGCTGCCTCGAAACCCCACCCATAACAATCTGGTGTCTGCTGGGTCCTGGGCTATCAACCAGCATATGCGGAGTTTAAGATCTTTTACGCGCGCAACGACCCTCCTCCCCAGCATCTACCACCAAAGGGTTATGAGTTGGCGTCACAGTTTAACGCCTTGAGGCCATTGGGCTGAATAATAATAATAATAATAATAATAATAATAACAATAATAATAACAACAACAACAACAACAATGATAATAATAATAATAATAATAATAATAATAATAATGATGATGATAATAATAATAATAATAATAATAATAATAATAATAATAATAGTGCTTCTCTGTCAATGGCTGATGCAAATCTGCACATGCGCCTCCATCGTCTCACCCGTGAGGGGAGTACGAAGAATTGACGATAGGCTCTAATGACACCCCCGCAAGGGAACAATAATAATAATAATAATAATAATAATAATAATAATAATAATAATAATAATAATAATAGTAATAATATATATATTGATCTGTCATGGCTGAGCCCGAGGGCCATGCGCCTCCATCCCTCGACCCAACAGGGACTACAGTGAGTATGTTGGGGAGGGAAGAGTGACTCTAACCATCCTGCATAGAAGGCCCCAAAAGTCCCTACTACCCGCACAGTGTCGGGTACCTTGCAGGAAATCAACTAC
Source organism: Paulinella micropora (assembly GCA_019918135.1). Classification (NCBI taxonomy): domain Eukaryota; phylum Cercozoa; class Imbricatea; order Euglyphida; family Paulinellidae; genus Paulinella; species Paulinella micropora. The sequence goes on along the minus strand of WBZZ01004180.1, from coordinate 57,901 downwards.
AAATGATTGATCTTCCCCGCGTGAGAGCTCCACGAGACTGGGTAGGTCCCGCATGGAGGTACTCACAGGGGTAGCAGACATTTCATGCGGTCTGCCAGCGCATGAGGACGTTTTGTGGTAAGTATCTGGGACGCCTCGAAACCCGTCACCACCCCTAGATCGCGGAATGTAAATACCCCTTTGATCCCACGTGGTGTATGTCTTATAAAAAACAACACAACGACATGGCCTCGGAACCAACACAACAACATAGCCTCGGAACCCACACAACAACAGAGCCTCGGAACCAACACAACAACATAGCCTCGGAACCAACACAACAACATAGCCTCGGAGCCAACACAACGACATAGCCTCGAAACCAGTGGGAAGAGGCCCAACCACCTCCTCTTCCCGTGGGGTGCCATCCTGTGCACCCCTCCATAATAATAATAATAATAATGATGATAATGATAATAGTGCTTCTCTGTCAATGGCTGATGCATTTCTGCACATGCGCCTCCATCGTCTCACCCGTGAGGGGAGTACGAAGAATTGACGATAGGCTCTAATGACACCCCCGCAAGGGCAGTTCCAACACTTCCAGACGGGCCGGTATGTTCAATGAAAATACTGGTCCAGACGGATCGGTATGTTCAATGAAAATACTGGTGGCACCGACGGGAATCGAACTGGCGACAGGGCCCAGATGGTAGAACTTGACCACTGGGCTATCACGGTGTCCAAGATAATAATAATAATAATAATAATAATAATAATAATAATAATAATACTATATCTGAGGCGTACTGATGCAGCTAATGGCATATCCTCAACGGACATAAGCCTCCAATACCCTTGTTCGAGGTCCTCCACCCCCCCGTGTCAGTCTCTCGCCTGATGATCGGGGCCACCGATGGAGCTCCTGAGGGCAAGACTGCACTAAGCCGAGGTTATTCCGCAGTCCCAGCAACCTCTTGCAAGACGTCACCGAATGTGCAAGTGCATACACCAAGCGCGGTTGCTAGAGCTGCCTCGAAACCCCACCCATAACAATCTGTCTGCTGGGTCCTGGGCTATCAACCAGCATATGCGGAGTTTAAGATCTTTTACGCGCGCAACGACCCTCCTCCCCAGCATCTACCACCAAAGGGTTATGAGTTGGCGTCACAGTTAAACGCCTTGAGGCCATTGGACTGAATAATAATAATAATAATAATAATAATAATAATAGTGCTTCTCTGTCAATGGCTGATGCATTTCTGCACATGCGCCTCCATCGTCTCACCCGTGAGGGGAGTACGAAGAATTGACGATAAGCTCTAATGACACCCCCGCAAGGGCAGTTCCAACACTTCCAGACGGGCCGGTATGTTCAATGAAAATACTGGTCCAGAAATAGACCGGTATGTTCAATGAAAATACTGGTGGCACCGACGGGAATCGAACTGGCGACAGGCCCAATAATAATAATAATAATAATAATAATAATAATAATAATAATAATAGTGCTTCTCTGTCAATGGCTGATGCAAATCTGCACATGCGCCTCCATCGTCTCACCCGTGAGGGGAGTACGAAGAATTGACGATAGGCTCTAATGACACCCCCGCAAGGGCAGTTCCAACACTTCCAGACGGACCGGTATGTTCAATGAAAATACTGGTGGCACCGACGGGAATCGAACTGGCGACAGGGCCCAGATGGAATAATAATAATAATAATAATAATAGTAATAATAATAATAATGTGTATGTATGTATGTATCGTCTGCCAATTGCTGAGCCAAAAGGCCATGTGCATCCAGTCCTCCATTCCATAAGGAAAGTCTCCACACCAATCGGTGGAATAAAGGAAGTGACGGCATAGAACATTTCTCTAGGAGCTTTATACCAATCAGCCCATGGAAAGGGACCGACGGCCTATGTACTCCCTAATAATAGTAATAATAATAATAATAATAATAATAATAATAATAGTGCTTCTCTGTCAATGGCTGATGCAAATCTGCACATGCGCCTCCATCGTCTCACCCGTGAGGGGAGTACGAAGAATTGACGATAGGCTCTAATGACACCCCCGCAAGGGCAGTTCCAACACTTCCAGACGGACCGGTATGTTCAATGAAGATACTGGTGGCACCGACGGGAATCGAACTGGCGACAGGGCCCAGATGGTAAATAATAATAATAATAATAATAATAATAATAGTGCTTCTCTGTCAATGGCTGATGCATTTCTGCACATGCGCCTCCATCGTCTCACCCGTGAGGGGAGGACGAAGAATTGACGGATAAGCTCTAATGACACCCCCGCAAGGGCAGTTCCAACACTTCCAGACGGGCCGGTATGTTCAATGAAAATACTGGTCCAGACGGATCGGTATGTTCAATGAAAATACTGGTGGCACCGACGGGAATCGAACCGGCGACAGGGCCCAGATGGTAGAACTTGACCACTGGGCTATCACGGTGTCCAATGATAATAATAATAATAATAATAATAATAATAATAAATGAAAATAGCAATAATGATAACTAGGGCTGCGCAAACACCTGAAAGGATGGTTTGCGGTGCGCTTCGCGTACCCCCCCCCCCCCTCCCCCTCTTTCCAAGGTCGCTTTTCTTCTCCTTCTTACATGCACAACTTCTAAGGCTATCACAGCCATTCATTTCAGCAAAACTTTGTCATTACATTCAAATTTCATAATTTCAACTATATGCCTCTAAGACCCTCTGGCACAACTTTTAGAGCCTTGGAGCATTTTCAGCCATTCATTTTGGCACTACTTTGTCAAAATCTTTGTAAATCTCTTTTTCAACTGTTTTACTACCTAGAGCGCGTCCAGAGGTCGTGAAAACAAAAAAATTAGCCTCTCAACCCTTCTGGCACAGCTTTGGAAGCCTTGGAGCATTCTCAGCCATTCATTTTGGTGCTGGCTTATTCGTTTCGGGTACGTTCCCGGGGAGATGCCTCCCCCCCCTTCCACAGTCGACCGGGTACGTTCACTTGCCGGAGGTAACCGGCATAAACCCTTCTGGCACAACACCTTGGAGCATTGGCAGCCATTCATTTTGGTGCTGGCTAGACTCGCGTGGGATGCGTACAATTACCGGGCTTGGGATCATGGGGGGCAGGCCCCCCGGATCCCTTCTTTCCACAGTCGACAGGGAACGTTCAATGCCGGAGGTAGCTGGCATAAACCCTGCTGACACAACTCTTAGAGCCTTGGAGCATTCTCAGCCATTTAATTTGGTGCCGGCTAATCCGCGTGGGGACATACAATTATGGGGCTGGCGTTTTCGGGGGAAGGCCCCCCCCCCCACCCCTTTTCTCGTCGACAGGGTACGTGTAATTGCCGGAGTCACCGGCTAGTACTCCCATTTTGGCGTTCAGGAAACTCCCTCTGACGTATATTAAACTACATCAGCATCAACATCGAGTCTGGGGCTAGCCACCCTGCAAATATGCGCTCCTAACTCCTCCTGGTTAACACAAAGCATGATTTATTCCGACAGGGGGTGCAGAAATGGGGTGAAAAAAACAAGGAATTTTGGCATCAGGGCACTTTCCGAACGCACATATTTGCGCAAATTCCAAAAAAGTTATACCAACATCAAGATCGTGTCTGGGACAGCCACCCTGCGAACATGAGCTCCCAACTCCTCCTGGTTCCCACAAACCATGATTTATTCCGACAGGGGTGCCGATTTTCGTGTGTGTGTGTGTGTGTGTGTTGTGGGGGTGGGGGGGGGGTGTGGTTCACAATTTCCATCTTCCTCCTCCCCCCAAACCCCCCACCCCCTAATCCCAACAACTTTCAGGGATAGTTATAATAAATATAACCTAATAATGCTATTATCATGAAACGTGCACAGTTAGGCAGACAACGAAAGCAACAGGAGAGAGGGCGGGAAAGGGAAGAGAAGTGGACGTTTGGGCTGGTTGGTGGTGCGGGTCTAGCTCCAGCGGAGCTATGTCTGATACCTGATTACATACATACATACATACATACCCACATACACACATACACAGATATATACATATGTATACATACATACATACATACATACATACATACATACATACATAGATACATGCATACATACATGCATACACACATACATACATACATACATACATCTAGGCTGCTCGACGAGGCCATGTCCAGCTGATTCAGTAGACACTGCACCACTGACTGCACCACCGACTTGATGGGCACCGCAAGCGACGGTGGAGAGATTTTCAAAACTGCGGGAGAAATTTGACGCTGCTTCTTCGGGGATAGAGTTTGCGCTGAAGGAATACGAGTAAAACAAGAAGGAATACAAGAAGGAGTGAGTGCGACGTGAGAGATACAGAATACAGAAGAGAGAGAGAGAGAGAGAGAGAAAGAAAGAAAGAAAGAAAGAAAGAAGGAAGGAAGGAAGGAAGGAAGGAAAGAAAGAAAAGAAAGAAAAGAAAGAAAAGAAAGAAAAGAAAGAAAAGAAAGAAAAGAAAGAAAAGAAAGAAAGAAAGAAAGAAAGATAGAAACAAACAAACCAACACACAATAACAACAATAACAACAACAATGGTAATAATAATAATAATAATAGTGCTTCTCTGTCAATGGCTGATGCATTTCTGCTCATGCGCCTCCATCGTCTCACCCGTGAGGGGAGTACGAAGAATTGACGGATAAGCTCTAATGACACCCCCGCAAGGGCAGTTCCAACACTTCCAGACGGGCCGGTATGTTCAATGAAAATACTGGTCCAGACGGATCGGTATGTTCAATGAAAATACTGGTGGCACCGACGGGAATCGAACCGGCGACAGGGCCCAGATGGTAGAACTTGACCACTGGGCTATCACGGTGTCCAATGATAATAATAATAATAATAATAATAATAATAATAATAATAATAATGATGATAATAATAGTGCTTCTCTGTCAATGGCTGATGCAAATCTGCACATGCGCCTCCATCGTCTCACCCGTGAGGGGAGTACGAAGAATTGACGATAGGCTCTAATGACACCCCCGCAAGGGCAGTTCCAACACTTCCAGACGGACCGGTATGTTCAATGAAAATACTGGTGGCACCGACGGGAATCGAACTGGCGACAGGGCCCAGATGGTAGAACTTGACCACTGGGCTATCACGGTGTCCAAAATGATAATAATAATAGTAATAATAATAGTAATAATAATAGTGCTTCTCTGTCAATGGCTGATGCATTTCTGCACATGCGCCTCCATCGTCTCACCCGTGAGGAGAGTACGAAGAATTGACGATAGGCTCTAATGACACCCCCGCAAGGGCAGTTCCAACACTTCCAGACGGACCGGTATGTTCAATGAAAATACTGGTCCAGACGGACCGGTATGTTCAATGAAAATACTGGTGGCACCGACGGGAATCGAACTGGCGACAGGGCCCAGATGGTAGAACTTGACCACTGGGCTATCACGGTGTCCAGTAATAATAATAATAATAATAATAATAATAATAATAATGATATTTACTATATCTGAGGCGTACTGATGCAGCTAATGGCATATCCTCAACGGACATAAGCCTCCAATACCCTTGTTCGAGGTCCTCCACCCCCCGTGTCAGTCTCTCGCCTGATGATCGGGGCCACCGATGGAGCTCCTGAGGGCAAGACTGCACTAAGCCGAGGTTATTCCGCAGTCCCAGCAACCTCTTGCAAGACGTCACCGAATGTGCAAGTGCGTACACCAAGCGCGGTTGCTAGAGCTGCCTCGAAACCCCACCCATAACAATCTGGTGTCTGCTGGGTCCTGGGCTATCAACCAGCATATGCGGAGTTTAAGATCTTTTACGCGCGCAACGACCCTCCTCCCCAGCATCTACCACCAAAGGGTTATGAGTTGGCGTCACAGTTTAACGCCTTGAGGCCATTGGGCTGAATAATAATGATAATAATGACAATAATGATAATAATGATAATAATAATAATAATAATAATAATAATAATAATAATAATATATATATATTGATCTGTCATGGCTGAGCCCGAGGGCCATGCGCCTCCATCCCTCGACCCAACAGGGACTACAGTGAGTATGATGGGGAAGGAAGAGTGACTCTAACCATCCTGCATAGAAGGCCCCAAAAGGAAGTCCCTACTACCCGCACAGTGTCGGGTACCTTGCAGGAAATCAACTACAAATGATTGATCTTCCCCGCATGAGAGCTCCACGAGACTGGGTAGGGCCCGCATGGAGGTACTCACAGGGGTAGCAGACATTTCATGCGGTCTGCCAGCGCATGAGGACGTTTTGTGGTAAGTATCTGGGACGCCTCGAAACCCGTCACCACCCCTAGATCGCGGAATGTAAATACCCCTTTGATCCCACGTGGTGTATGTCTTATAAAAAACAACACAACGACATGGCCTCGGAACCAACACAACATAGCCTCGGAACCCACATCGACATAGCCTCGGAACCCACACAACAACAGAGCCTCGGAACCAACACAACAACATAGCCTCGGAACCAACACAACAACATAGCCTCGGAGCCAACACAACGACATAGCCTCGAAACCAGTGGGAAGAGGCCCAACCACCTCCTCTTCCCGTGGGGTGCCATACTGTGCACCCCTCCATAATAATAATAATAATAATAATAATAATAATAATAATAATAATAATAGACTTATCAGTCAATTGGCCTTTGATCCTGTCGGACATGTGCCTCCATTGGTAGCACGGGACCGTTCGGTGACGCGGCTCCGCTCCAAAGACTCGAATAATAATAATAATAATAATAATAATAATACTAACTAGGGGCTGCGCCAAACCTGAAAGGGTGGTTTGCGGTGCGCTTCGCGCACCCCCTCCCCTTCCCCCCCCCCCCCCCCCCCCGGGCTGGGGTTCCCGGGGGGAGGGCCCCCCCGACCCCCCATTCCCCGTCGACAAGGTACGTTCAATTGCCGGAGGTACCAGCAGAACGCAAGTGTAAGATCCAAAAACTGGTTTTTGCGCCACCCGGCACCAAAACTTTTGGATCTCCGAAGAGAGTGCACCGAGAGGTGTCGGGTACACCAAACATCAGCCTCAAACTCCTTCTGGTGTGCGCGAACGGCGCCTGGTGGCGCAAACATGAATGTTCTGGTTTTTACGCCACCCGGCAGCATAATTCTTATATTTTCGAATAGAGCTCATCAAGAAGTGTCAGTTACACCAAGTATCAGCCGCTAATTCCCTCTGGTATGTGCAAACGGCGCCTGGTGGCAAAAAGAGCTCCATTTTCTGGTTTGTGTGCCACCCGCGACCAAACCGGGTACGTACAATTGCAGGGCTGGGGTTCCGGGGGGGGGGTGGGGGGGTGTCCGGGGAGGGGCATGAGGGCCCCCGGACATCCCCTGACCCGTCGACAGGGTACGTTCGATTGCCGGAGGTACCGGCAAGTACTTCCACAAAAAGAAGGAAATTGGCATTCAGGACACTCCCCTAACGCAAATATTTGTGTGAATTCCAAAAAAGTTATACCAGCATCAAGATCGGTCTGGGGCTAACCACCCTGTCAACATGAGCTAACTCCTCCTGGTTCCCACAAACCATGATTTATCGGGACAGGGGGTGCAGAAAATAAGCCAGAAAAACCAAGGAATTTGTGCATTCAGGACACTCCCCTAACGAAAATGTTTGTGAATTCAAAAAAATATATCAGCATCAACAACGAATCTGGGGCCAGCCACCCTGCAAATATAAGCTCCCAACTCCTCCTGGTTCACACAAACCATGATTTATAGGGACAGGGGTGCGAAAAAAACAAGGAATTTTGGCATTCAGGACACTCTCCTAACACAAAGATTTGCGTGAATTGCAAGGAAGTTATATCAGCATCAGCATCGAGCCTGGGGCTAGCCACCCTGCAAATATGAGCTCCCAACTGGTCCTGGTTCACACAAAGCAGCATTTATTCCTACAGGGGTGCGAAAAAAAAAACAAGAAAATTTGGCATTCAGAAACTCCCCTAACGCAAATATTTGCGTGAATTCCAAAAAAATAATATCAGCATCAATTTCGAGTCTGGGGCTAGCCACCCTGCAAATATGAGCTCCCAACTCCTCCTGGTTCACACAAACCATGATTTATTGCGGAAATGGGGGGGGGGGGTGGGGGGGGGGGGGAGGGGTTCACAATTTTCATTTTCCCCCTCCCCCAACCCCCCCACCCCTTCTCCAACACCTTTCAGGGATAATAATAATAACAATAATAATAATAATAATAATAATAGTGCTTCTCTGTCAATGGCTGATGCATTTCTGCACATGCGCCTCCATCGTCTCACCCGTGAGGGGAGTACGAAGAATTGACGATAAGCTCTAATGACACCCCCGCAAGGGCAGTTCCAACACTTCCAGACGGGCCGGTATGTTCAATGAAAATACTGGTCCAGACGGATCGGTATGTTCAATGAAAATACTGGTGGCACCGACGGGAATCGAACTGGCGACAGGGCCCAGATGGTAGAACTTGACCACTGGGCTATCACGGTGTCCAGTAATAATAATAATAATAATAATACTATATCTGAGGCGTACTGATGCAGCTAATGGCATATCCTCAACGGACATAAGCCTCCAATACCCTTGTTCGAGGTCCTCCACCCCCCCGTGTCAGTCTCTCGCCTGATGATCGGGGCCACCGATGGAGCTCCTGAGGGCAAGACTGCACTAAGCCGAGGTTATTCCGCAGTCCCAGCAACCTCTTGCAAGACGTCACCGAATGTGCAAGTGCATACACCAAGCGCGGTTGCTAGAGCTGCCTCGAAACCCCACCCATAACAATCTGGTGTCTGCTGGGTCCTGGGCTATCAACCAGCATATGCGGAGTTTAAGATCTTTTACGCGCGCAACGACCCTCCTCCCCAGCATCTACCACCAAAGGGTTATGAGTTGGCGTCACAGTTTAACGCCTTGAGGCCATTGGGCTGAATAATAATAATAATAATAATAATAGTAATAATAACAAGGGGCTGCGCCAGCACCTGAAAGGATGGTTTACCGGTGCGCTTCGCGCACTAAACCCCGCCAGCCCCACTTCTTATCACTTTTTGGAGGGCCCCCCGGACCCCCGCTCCCCCCCCTCCCCACCCCCCCTCCCGCCCCCTTTACCTTCGACAGGGTACGTTGAATTGCCGGAGGTGCCGCAAAGGGCGTCTGGTGGCAAAAAACCTCAATTTTTAGGTGTGGGTGCCACCCGCGACCAGAACGGGTACGTACAATCACAGGGCTTGGGTTCCCGGGGGGAGAGCCCCCCGCCTTTCCCTTCGACAGGGTGCGTTGAATTGCCGGAGGTGCCGCAAAGGGCGCCTGGTGGCAAAAAACCTCAATTTTTAGGTGCGGGTGCCACCCGCGACCAGATCGGGTACGTACAATCGCAGGGTTCCCCCGGACCCCCCCTTTCCCTTCGACAGGGTAGGTTGAATTGCCGGAGGTGCCGCAAAGGGCGAATGGTGGCAAAAAACCTCAATTTTCAGGTGTGGGTGCCACCCGCGACCAGAACGGGTACGTACAATCACAGGGCTGGAATTCCCGTGGGGAGGGCCCCCGGACCCCTTCTGCCCCGTCGACATGGTACGTTCAATTGCCGGAGGCGCCGGCAAGTACTCCCCATTCAGGACACTCCCCTAACGCAAATATTTGCGTGAATTCCAAAAAAATTATACCAGCATTAAGATCGAGTCTGCTGCTAACCACCCTGCCAATATGAGCTCCCAACTCCTCCTGGTTCCCACAAACCATGATTTATTCCGATGGGAGAGCAGAAAATGGGCTAAAAAAACAAGGAATTTTGGCATTCAGGACACTCCCCTCAGGCAAATATTTGCGTGAATTTCAAAAAAACTATATCAGCATCAAGATCGAGTCTGGAGCTAGTCACCCTGCAAATATGAGCTCCGAACTCCTCCTCGTTCCCACAAACCATGATTTATTCCGACAGGGGTGCGGAAATGCTGGGGGGGGGGGGGTGGACGGGGGGTATACAATTTTCATTTTCCCCCTCCCCCCAAACCCCCCACCCCCTTCACCAACACCTTTCAGGGATAATAATAATAATAATAATAATAGGCTTCCTCAGACTATAGCATCAGATCCAGATCCTGGACATGTGCCTCCATAATAATAATAATAATAATAATAATAATAATAATAATAATAATAATAATAATAATAATAATAATAATAATAATAATAATAATAATAATAATAATGATAATAATAGTGCTTCTCTGTCAATGGCTGATGCATTTCTGCACATGCGCCTCCATCGTCTCACCCGTGAGGGGAGTACGAAGAATTGACGATAAGCTCTAATGACACCCCCGCAAGGGCAGTTCCAACACTTCCAGACGGGCCGGTATGTTCAATGAAAATACTGGTCCAGAAATAGACC
>WBZZ01004180.1:37500-45000 GCA_019918135.1 Paulinella micropora | reverse complement strand
TTCCAACACTTCCAGACGGACCGGTATGTTCAATGAAAATACTGGTGGCACCGACGGGAATCGAACTGGCGACAGGGCCCAGATGGTAGAACTTGACCACTGGGCTATCACGGTGTCCAGTAATAATAATAATAATAATAATAATAATAATAATAATAATAATAATGATATTTACTATATCTGAGGCGTACTGATGCAGCTAATGGCATATCCTCAACGGACATAAGCCTCCAATACCCTTGTTCGAGGTCCTCCACCCCCCCGTGTCAGTCTCTCGCCTGATGATCGGGGCCACCGATGGAAAGACTGCACTAAGCCGAGGTTATTCCGCAGTCCCAGCAACCTCTTGCAAGACGTCACCGAATGTGCAAGTGCATACACCAAGCGCGGTTGCTAGAGCTGCCTCGAAACCCCACCCATAACAATCTGGTGTCTGCTGGGTCCTGGGCTATCAACCAGCATATGCGGAGTTTAAGATCTTTTACGCGCGCAACGACCCTCCTCCCCAGCATCTACCACCAAAGGGTTATGAGTTGGCGTCACAGTTTAACGCCTTGAGGCCATTGGGCTGAATAATAATAATAATAATAATAATAATAATAATAATAATAATAATAATAGTGCTTCTCTGTCAATGGCTGATGCATTTCTGCACATGCGCCTCCATCGTCTCACCCGTGAGGGGAGTACGAAGAATTGACGATAAGCTTTAATGACACCCCCGCAAGGGTAGTTCCAACACTTCCAGAATAATAATAATAATAATAATAATAATAATAGTGTTTCTCTGTCAATGGCTGATGCATTTCTGCACATGCGCCTCCATCGTCTCACCCGTGAGGGGAGTACGAAGAATTGACGATAAGCTCTAATGACACCCCCGCAAGGGCAGTTCCAACACTTCCAGACGGGCCGGTATGTTCAATGAAAATACTGGTCCAGACGGATCGTTACGTTCAATGAAAATACTGGTGGCACCGACGGGAATCGAACTGGCGACAGGGCCCAGATGGTAGAACTTGACCACTGGGCTATCACGGTGTCCATAATAATAATAATAATAATAATAATAATAATAATAGTGCTTCTCTGTCAATGGCTGATGCATTTCTGCACATGCGCCTCCATCGTCTCACCCGTGAGGGGAGTACGAAGAATTGACGATAAGCTCTAATGACACCCCCGCAATGGCAGTTCCAAAACTTCCAGACGGGCCGGTATGTTCAATGAAAATACTGGTCCAGAAATAGACCGGTATGTTCAATGAAAATACTGGTGGCACCGACGGGAATCGAACTGGCGACAGGGCCCAGATGGTAGAACTTGACCACTGGGCTATCACGGTGTCCATAATGATAATAATAATAATGATAATGATAAGTAGGGGCTGCGCCAACCTCTGAAAGAATGGTTTGCGGTGCGCTTCGCGCACCAAACCCCGCCAGCCCCAATGCTTATTACTTTTTGGAGGGCCCCCCGGACCCCCCCTCCCCCCCCCCCCCCTCTTCCCCTCCCGCCCCTTTTCCCTTCGACAGGTACGTTGAATTGCCGGAGGTGCCGCAAAGGGCGCCTGGTGGCAATTTTTAGGTGCGGGTGCCACCCGCGACCAGAACGGGTACGTGCAATCGCAGGACTCCTCCGGACCCCCCAATTTCCCTTCGACAGGGTACGTTGAATTGCCGGAGGTGCCGCAAAGTGCGCCTGGTGGCAAAAAACCTCAATTTTCAGGTGTGGGTGCCACCCGCGACCAGAACGGGTACGTACAATCACAGGGCTGGGGTTTCCGTGGGGAGGGCCCCCCGGACCCCCTCTGCCCCGTCCACAGGGTACGTTCACTTGCCGGCGGCACCGGCAAATACTGCCAAAAAACAAGGAAATTTGGCATTCAGGACACTCCCCTAACGCAAAGATTTGCATGAATTCCAAAAAAATTATACCAGCATTAAGATCGAGTCTGCTGCTAACCACCCTGTCAATATGAGCTCCCAACTCCTCCTGGCTCCAACATACCATGATTTATTCCGATGGGGGGTGCAAAAAAAGGCCAAAAAAACAAGGAAATTTGGCATTCAGGACACTCCCCTAACGCAAATATTTGCGTGAATTCCAAAAAAATTATATCAGCATCAATATCGTGTCTGGGGCTAGCCACCCTGCAAATATGAGTCCCAACTCTTCCTCGTTCCCACAAACCATGATTTATTCCGACAGGGGTGCCGATTTGGGGGGTGGGGGGGTGGGGTACACAATTTTCATTTTCCCCTTCCCCCCAAACCCCCCACCCCCTTCTCCAAGACCTTTCAGTGATAAATAATAATAATAATAATACTAATAATAATAGTGCTTCTCTGTCAATGGCTGATGCATTTCTGCACATGCGCCTCCATCGTCTCACCCGTGAGGGGAGTACGAAGAATTGACGATAAGCTCTAATGACACCCCCGCAAGGGCAGTTCCAACACTTCCAGACGGGCCGGTATGTTCAATGAAAATACTGGTCCAGACGGATCGGTGTTCAATGAAAATACTGGTGGCACCGACGGGAATCGAACTGGCGACAGGGCCCACTAATAATAATAATAATCATAATAATAATAATAATAATAATAATAATAATAATAATAATAATAATAGGCTTCCTCAGACTATAGCATCAGATCCAGATCCTGGACATGTGCCTCCATTGATAATAATAATAATAATAATAATATATATATTGATCTGTCATGGCTGAGCCCGAGGGCCATGCGCCTCCATCCCTCGACCCAACAGGGACTACAGTGAGTATGATGGGGAAGGAAGAGTGACTCTAACCATCCTGCATAGAAGGCCCCAAAAGGAAGTCCCTACTACCCGCACAGTGTCGGGTACCTTGCAGGAAATCAACTACAAATGATTGATCTTCCCCGCATGAGAGCTCCACGAGACTGGGTAGGGCCCGCATGGAGGTACTCACAGGGGTAGCAGACATTTCATGCGGTCTGCCAGCGCATGAGGACGTTTTGTGGTAAGTATCTGGGACGCCTCGAAACCCGTCACCACCCCTAGATCGCGGAATGTAAATACCCCTTTGATCCCACGTGGTGTATGTCTTATAAAAAACAACACAACGACATGGCCTCGGAACCAACACAACATAGCCTCGGAACCCACATCGACATAGCCTCGGAACCCACACAACAACAGAGCCTCGGAACCAACACAACAACATAGCCTCGGAACCAACACAACAACATAGCCTCGGAGCCAACACAACGACATAGCCTCGAAATCAGTGGGAAGAGGCCCAACCACCTCCTCTTCCCGTGGGGTGCCATACTGTGCACCCCTCCATAATAATAATAATAATAATAATAATAATAATAATAATAATAATAATAATAATAATAATAATAATAATAATAATAATAATAGTGCTTCTCTGTCAATGGCTGATGCATTTCTGCACATGCGCCTCCATCGTCTCACCCGTGAGGGGAGTACGAAGAATTGACGATAAGCTCTAATGACACCCCCGCAAGGGCAGTTCCAACACTTCCAGACGGGCCGGTATGTTCAATGAAAATACTGGTCCAGACGGATCGGTATGTTCAATGAAAATACTGGTGGCACCGACGGGAATCGAACTGGCGACAGGGCCCAGATGGTAGAACTTGACCACTGGGCTATCACGGTGTCCATAATAATAATAATAATAATAATAATAATAATAATAATAGTGCTTCTCTGTCAATGGCTGATGCATTTCTGCACATGCGCCTCCATCGTCTCACCCGTGAGGGGAGTACGAAGAATTGACGATAAGCTCTAATGACACCCCCGCAAGGGCAGTTCCAACACTTCCAGACGGGCCGGTATGATCAATGAAAATACTGGTCCAGACGGATCGGTATGTTCAATGAAAATACTGGTGGCACCGACGGGAATCGAACTGGCGACAGGGCCCAGATGGTAGAACTTGACCACTGGGCTATCACGGTGTCCATAATAATAATAATAATAATAATAATAATAATAATAATAATAGTGCTTCTCTGTCAATGGCTGATGCATTTCTGCACATGCGCCTCCATCGTCTCACCCGTGAGGGGAGTACGAAGAATTGACGATAAGCTCTAATGACACCCCCGCAAGGGCAGTTCCAACACTTCCAGACGGGCCGGTATGTTCAATGAAAATACTGGTCCAGACGGATCGTTACGTTCAATGAAAATACTGGTGGCACCGACGGGAATCGAACTGGCGACAGGGCCCAGATGGTAGAACTTGACCACTGGGCTATCACGGTGTCCAATAATAATAATAATAATAATAATAATAATAATAATAATAATAATAATAAAAGAGGAACAGAAGAAAAAGCTAATAATAATAATAATAATAATAATAATAATAATAGTGCTTCTCAGTCAATGGCGAATGCATTTCTGCACATGTGCCTCCATCGTCTCACCCGCGAGGGGAGTACGAAGATTTGACTATAGGCTCTACTGAGACCCCCGCAAGGCAGCTCCAAGCCTTCCAGACAGACCATTACTTTCAAAGAAAATACCCTTTGAAAATACTGGCCCCGACGGGAATCGAACTGGCGACAGGTCCCAGATGGTAGACCTTAACCACTGGGCTATCGCGGTGCCTAATAATAATAATAATAATAATAATAATAATAATAATAATAATAATAGTGCTTCTCTGTCAATGGCTGATGCCTTTCTGCACACGCGCCTCCATCGTCTCACCCGTGAGGGGAGTACGAAGAATTGACGATAGGCTCTAATGACACCCCCGCAAGGGCAGTTCCAACACTTCCAGACGGGCCGGTATGTTCAATGAAAATACTGGTCCAGACGGATCGGTATGTTCAATGAAAATACTGGTGGCACCGACGGGAATCGAACTGGTGACAGGGCCCAGATGGTAGAACTTGACCACTGGGCTAAATAATAATAATAATAATAATAATAATAATAATAATAATAATAATAATAATAATAATAATAATAGTGCGTGCTTCTCTGTCAATGGCTGATGCAAATCTGCACATGCGCCTCCATCGTCTCACTCGTGAGGGGAGTACGAAGAATTGACGATAGGCTCTAGTGACACCCCCGCAAGGGCAGTTCCAACACTTCCAGACGGACCGGTATGTTCAATGAAAATACTGGTGGCACCGACGGGAATCGAACTGGCGACAGGGCCCAGATGGTAGAACTTGACCACTGGGCTATCACGGTGTCCAAATAATAATAATAATAATAATAATAATAGTGCTTCTCTGTCAATGGCTGATGCATTTCTGCACATGCGCCTCCATCGTCTCACCCGTGAGGGGAGTACGAAGAATTGACGATAAGCTCTAATGACACCCCCGCAAGGGCAGTTCCAACACTTCCAGACGGGCCGGTATGTTCAATGAAAATACTGGTCCAGAAATAGACCGGTATGTTCAATGAAAATACTGGTGGCACCGATGGGAATCGAACTGGCGACAGGGCCCAGATGGTAGAACTTGACCACTGGGCTATCACGGTGTCCAAAATAATAATAATAATAATAATAATAATAATAATAATAATAATAATAATAATAATAATAGTAATGATGACTAGGGACTGCGCCAAACCTGAAAGGATGGTTTGCGGTGCGCTTCGCGCACCCCCGCACCCCTCCCTCCCCCCCCCCCCCCCTCGGGCTAGGGTTCCGGGGGCAGGGCCCCCCGGACCCCCCCTTTTCTGTCGACAGGGTACGTTTAATTGCCGGAGGTACCAGCAGATCGCAAGTGTAAGCGCTGGTGGCATAAAACCTAAATCTCTGGTTTTTGTGCCACCCGGCACCAAAACTTTTGGATCTCCGAAGAGAGCGCACCGAGAGGTGTCGGGTACACCAAACATCAGCCTCAAACTCCCTCTGGTGTGCGCGAAGGGCGCCTGGCGGAGTAAAAACCTGAATGTTCTGGTTTTTACGCCACCCGGCAGCACAATTGTTTTATTTTTGAAGAGAGGTCATCAAGAACTGTCAGATACACCAAATATCAGCCGCTAAATCCCTCTGGTGTGTGCAAACGGCGCCTGGTGGCAAAAAGAGCTCCATTTTCTGGTTTGTGTGCCTCCCGCGACCAAAATGGGTGCGCACAACTGCAGGGCTTGGGTTCCCGGGAGAGGGCCCCCCGGACCCTCCCTTCCCCGTCGACAGGATACGTTCAATTGCCGGAGGTACTGACAATTACTCCCAAAAAACAAGGAAATTTGGCATTCAGGGCACTCCCCTAACGCAAATATTTGCGAGAGTTTCAAAAAAACTACATCAGCATCAACATCGAGTCGAGGGCTAGCCACCCTTTCAATATGAGCTGCCAACTCCTGGTTCCCACAAACCATGATTTATTCCGACGAGGGTGCAGAAAATAGGCTTGAAAAAACAAGGAATTTTTGCATTCAGGACACTCCTCTAACGCAAATATTTGCGAGAATTCCAAAGAAATTATATCAGCATCAACATCGAGTCTGTGGCTAGCCACCCTGCAAATATGAGCTCCCAATACATCCTGGTTCCCACAAACCATGATTTATTCCGACAGGGGTGCAAAATGCTGGGTGGGGTGGGGGGGGGGGTTGGGGTACACAATTTCCATTTTTCCCCTTCCCCAAACCCCCCACTCCCTACTCCCAACACCTTTCAGGAATAATAATAATAAATAAACAATAAAGAGAGAGAGAGATACACATGCATATATAAATACACACATACATACATACATACATACATTACATACATACATACAGACATACATACATACATATGATATCTTGGAAACATACATACATACACATACATGCATACATACTTACATACATACATCCATATATACATACATACATACATACATACATACTTACATACTTACATACGTACGTAACGTACGTACATACGTACATACATACATAAATACATACATACATACATACGTACGTACATACATACGTACGTACATACATACATACGTACATACATACATACATACATACATACATACATACATTAGATATATTACATACATACATATATTACATCATGCATGCATGCATACATACATACATACATACATACATACAGACATACAGACATACATACATACATACATACATACATACATAGATACATACATGCATGCATACATACATACATACACACATACATACATACATACATACATACATACAGACATACAGACATACAGACATACATACATACATACATAGATACATACATGCATGCATACATACATACACACACACACATACATACATACATACATACATACATACATACATACATACATACATACGTACACGCGTACGTACATATAAACAGACGTACATACATACATACATACATACATACATACATACATACATGCATACATACATACATACATACATACATACATACATACATGCATACATGCATACATACATACATACATACATACATATATACATA
>WBZZ01004180.1:17500-20000 GCA_019918135.1 Paulinella micropora | reverse complement strand
TCCGATAATATCATCATGGCATGAACTCAAAGCTGAAAATAGTTAAGTGATTCAATATTAATATTATTTCACGATTGCTAAAGTATTGATAATTATTAATCAACTCACGAATCACTGACTCATGCGTCAGTGACAATGATGATTTAATTAACTTTTATCCAGTTTTAAACGCTCACGCCATTTAGAATTGGAACTCCTTCAACTGCGCTGCTTCTTCTTACTTTTTTTCTTGCGCGAGGGTGATGCAGACCGATCACGAGCTTTTTCTTTTTTCCCACCGCGGCGGTCACGTGGAAAAGCAAACTTGTCTTCGTGCTCGCTGCAGCCGGAAGAATCGGAATCACAGGACAACGACTCCCCAGACTCATTTGATTGCGATCGCCGGGACCGCTGCGTTTTCTTTTCTCACCATCAACTATAATCACAGAAACGCAACAGGAAGAAAGAAAGAAGGGGGTACATGAAGATTCTTTCTCCAACTCCTGCACCTTCAGCTTCAGCTTCCTCTCGGCTCGTTTGGAGGAAGCGAGCTCCTTTATCAATTTTTCCACCCGCTGCTTGAAGTGCTCGACCTTCTCCTTGTGATCCTCTAACTCCTATGGAAGCTCATCGCGTTCCTCAATAACTTCATCCGCCCTCTGAACAAAACACATGCAAGTCAATTTGGAAAGCAAAGCAAAAGGAAAAACATAACCTGAGATCCTAATTTTGTTTGCGTCGGTGCACTTTCTCTTCCAGTCCCTGATGACCCTTTCTCGAGATGCGAGAGTCTGCGCGCAGCATCCAAATGATTAATGGTTACAAAAGAGAAGCAAACAGCGCATCCAGTGCGAGGATTACCTTTTTCAATGCCTTCACTTCTTCAGAAGCCGACACCAGCTCTTCCTTCATCGCAGAAAACTCTTGCTGCTCGCACTCCAAGCCCGATCGCAGCGACTCCTTACACATACTGTATACATGTGTCAATGTGTGACATTGTATGCATGCAACCATGCAACGACCTTGGCCTTATTCGCTTCCGAGAGCTCGCTTTTGCACTTCGCCAGCGCCTGGACTTGAGCTGCAGCCGCATCCTGCAAAGTAAGGATCTGACGCTGGTGCGAATGGAGAGCATCCTTCAGTTTCTGATCGGTGGCGGCGAGTCGTGCGGTGTGATCTGCCGCCGCTGCAGCTAGCTGCGACTTCAACGCTGCTAACTCCTGCGCTTGGCGCGCCTGCGTAGGAAACTAACGATCGAAGGCGATTATACAGACTTCAGGGGGAGGTCACGTCAAATTTTCTTAATCGCAGTCACGTAATGTTACTGTTCAGTTACACTTCGTTCTGCGCGACAAATTTCTACATTTACTTGTAATGTTAGTGTATTTGTTACAATCATTACGCTTTGCCACTAATGCACGTAAATATCGAATTAAGGGGGAGCGTTGCATCCGCTTTCATTTTGTAATTAGATATTAACGTTTTTCCATTTTACTCATATCAGAATGGTCCGACAGTACTTACCTTTTATTTTCTACGATTACCATTTTACTATCTATGGATAATCAATGACGTAGGAATTATTTCTAGAAAGTCAGTCAACAGTCATCCAATTTACGTCGACCATAATCTAATAGTAGTGACGTGTCACGTCGATAGCGTAAAGTGTATATTGATTGTATATTCAGTAAAGTTCCGTTCATATTGGTGGGAAGTACCGAAGGGATTAAAATCTACTTTAATCCTTGGTTACTTTTCCCTTACTGAGAAACACAGAACAAAGAACAGAGCTTTAATGGAAGCCTAGACGATCCGATCTCGTCGAAATCAAATGGGGAAAAAGAATAGAGGTCTAGGCTCAAGCGCTCTTTCAAGCTCGCTCAACATACAACAAGGCAAGTGGAACACTGCGGCCGGATCCGTCCAAGACTAGACGGTCCGGTCACACTGACAAAGAGCGAGCGTGAAACTAACTCAGACTAACCACCCCCACCCGAGCCTGAGCCTAGAGCTTCTCTGACCCCCCCATGGCTTTCTGTTCTATAACTAGTTCTGTCATGTTGGCGCCCACGTAGAGCCTGAAACAGTTGGATGACCACCTGCCCGCTCGCATGATTGCAGTGTCGGAGGCACCGCAGGCGAAGAGACGAGCAGCACCCCCCCGGCGTAGCGAAATCCCGTTGAAGCGAGCTGCTGTAGGAACACGGGCCTTCTTGATCAGGAAGCGCATTGTGTCGACGAATGTGGAGCGGCTGACTGGGGAGTTGTCAGCGAGGCGGAAGAACGGCTGCAGACCGGCTGATGGGAGCTTGAAGCAATCGCGGCTTTTGCAGTACAGTTCCTTCCATTGGTGTGGACAAATAAGCGGGTTGTCTTGCTCTCCGAACCCCACGTCAGCCTCGCCGGAAGGGATCTTGCTTGGCGCCGTCGAGCCGAACCATAATTAGATTGAGGCCGTCGCTGTAGACGGTCCTTACAGAAGAATTAACAAGGAAACGACAGGTGGCAAGGGAGCCAGAGG
>WBZZ01004180.1:0-12500 GCA_019918135.1 Paulinella micropora | reverse complement strand
CAAGCTTGTCGGCCGTCTTCGGCCGCGGAAAAGTATCGTCCCAGTCACACCTCAGCTCGCCTCGAGACAGCAAAAAAAAAAAAGAAAAAAAAAGTTGTGAGGTTTGCATACTATTAGGCTAAGGTTTACTAAGAATAATAACTTACCCATGGGGTTGCTGCGCTTGCTCTCGATGGCCTGTGCCGCATCATCAGGAAGGAATCCAAACAAAAATTCAGGAGTTGCGCTCGACACCTCCACTTGGTCCGTACACACGGAGTAGTAAGAGTAAAAATACCGAATGTAAGCCGGTTTTAGGCGTGTGTCAGTAGCCAGCTGGCGCAGTATTTTGCCAAGGCGCAGGTGGGTTTCCTTCCTTTTCAAATACTCCTTGCCAGCTGCAGAAAGAAACCATGCCCACTTTGAAACTGCGCATTCAACTCCTCCCACTGTGATTTTAGGTAGCGCGACAGTGCGTGGTAAGTAATCCATCTTGCCCATGACCAACGTAGCCTTTTCCATGGACCAGTCGAGCTTCCGATTGCATTCAGTCAGAAAATCTTGCCATCGTTGGGGGTGCACAGCTTCCACCTGCAGCCTCAGCAGACAAGCTCTTGAATTCCACCTGCATTCGTACATAGTTATTACTGCGACATGTAAGGGTGGGGGGGGGGGGGTGTCATAAAAAAGGGCGTGTCATAAAAAAAGCTATTACTGTGACATGTACAACAACAACAACACAACAAGTAAAAAAAAATTATAAAAAAAGTTATTTACCAACAACAGCAACTACAAACAACTACAACAACAACAACAACAACAACAAATGTAATGTATGTAATGAATGTATGCATATGTATGTACAACACAATGGTTGTGTATGTCTGTATGTTTGTATTTTTATGCGTGACCATGTACTGCCTCTTGAGTCCTGAAACAACGAGTGCAGTGAACTTGAACATGCTGACTGGGACACCCAAAAACTCCGCAATGAGATCGTGGTCACTCTTGCCAGCGGCAGGGGTCGCAGTGAAGATGGAGGGACTGGGGCAGAAAATGAGCGAAAACCTGAAAGGCAAGGTACCAATAATGTCAATAATGTATGTATGTAAGATTTTGTAACAGTTTGTATATATGTATGAGTTGTTTGTAACAGTTTGTATGTATGTATGAGTGTATGAGTTTGTATGTATGTATGATAATTATGTGTAAAAAAAGAAGAAAAAAAATTCGTGTTGGAAGGGAAGGAGGTGTCAAATATGAAAATAAATAGCAAAAAATTATATTTAATAGGCAGACTCTCGCGGAGAGGATAGAGAAAGAGAGATGAGAGAGAGAGAGATGAGAGAGAGAGAGAGGAGAGAGAGAGAGAGAGAGAGAGAGAGAGAGAGAGAAGAGAGAGAGAGAGAGAAGAGAGAGAGAAGAGAGAGAGAGAGAGTGAGAGAGAGAGAGAATGAAAGAGAGAGAAGAGAGAGAGAAGAGAGAGAGAGAGAGAAGAGAGAGATGTATGTATGCATGCATGTATGTATGTATGTATGTATGATGTATGTATGTATGTATGATGTATGTATGTATATATATGTGTGTATGTGTATGTGTGTAGGTATGTATGTATGTATGTATGTATGTATGTATGTATGTATGTATGTATGTATGATGTATGTATGTATACGTGTGTGTATGTGTATGTGTGTAGGTATGTATGTGTATGTATGTGATACTATGTACCTGGTAGGCAATCTGCTCGGCAATCTGCTCAGCAACCTCAGCTTTGCTGTCCACGCGTACGTCAGCCTCTTCCTTTTCGTTGACAGACGCCGACCTTGCATCTTGCGAAGACTCTTGCTCCTCCATGGCCACAGGCACTTTCCCGTCGCCATGTGAAACGTCCTCGGTATCGGAGTCCACGTTCATGGCAGCCGTTGCAGTAGCGATTGCAGCATTGGCTGCCGCAGCAGCCCTGCGTTGGGTTGACCTTGGTGGCATTATTGTCTGAACAAAAACCACAACACGACTGAGTGCAGCTGTTCCAGACAGAGTGGAAGGCACCAAGTGGGTGTGCTGACGGGATCTCTCGAGTCCTCTCGAGTTCTCTTGAACCCAAATTGTGATGAGGAATTCTGCAACCACCAACCCCAAAAAACGATAGAACCCGTATTGAACCGAATAAACTTAAGTCTGAACTTAGAGACCGAAAACGAATTGCGATGCAGAGGCGTGTCACGGAGATGAATCCGGTAACACTGATAATCTACTAATCAATTGACGGATAGTTCGTGAGAACAGTAATTCCGGCAGATTGATTACCGGTGAGTATTTAATTATGGTTTGCTGCTCCGGCCGGAGGCCGAAGTTAACCGACGTTAAAATTTATTTGAGACCGTTACTTTTTCGTTTGACCGTTACTCTTTTGGTTAGTAGTAAGGCCGGCGCGCCGGCGAAGCCGGCGCGTTTGGTTTGTTCCGGCTGTGTTTATTGTTGTCTTCTAAGTTTTTCGAAGTTGGGAAAGAGCAGAGCGTTCGATCATGGCTTCCGACGGAAAGAAGGAATTCAAGACTGGATGCTGCGTATCGTTCATTGCGGCCATGGAGATTGATTCTGAATCTTTATTCACGAGGTTTGGGAAAAACGCCGAAACGATTCGCGTCACCGGCAAGCTCAAGAACCTCAAGGGAAAAGTTGGCGTCGTAACAATCAGAAACCTGGAAGAAAGTTGGGATGTAAATTTCCCGAAAGGTTTCTTACGCTGGGAGATTCCGGAAAAGTTATTCAAATTTATTGACCTGACAGGCAAAGTCGTTTGGGACTCCGTGACCGACGAACGGCCAGTTGCCGAGGTTGGTGACCTTGAAGCGTTTACGAAGATTCCCCTGGCTAAGAACGTAACTAAGGAATCCTTTCTCAAGTCTGCCAACGACATCAAAAATATCGCCAAAGACGGGAAGAACAAGGGGAGAACTACGGCCATCGCTGCCCACCTCAGCAACTTGTACCCCTATAACTCGCTCCGTAAGTTGGCGGACGTCCATTTCTGTGAGACGTTCGAGGTCAAGAAGGGTCTCAACAAGAAGTTGTTGGCGAAAGGCATGGCACAGCAGATCGTTGACGGGGACATTAAGTGGGAAGACGTTGTACGAAACGAAACCGACTTAATCCCCGACGACGACAGTGACTTGGAAGAGAGCGAAAGAGAAGAGGAGGAAGAAGGAGATCGCGCAGCATCCAACAAACGAAGAAAGTTGAAACACGACGGAAAGAAAGCAAGAAGGAAGAGATAGACGCCGAACTGGAGGAAGCCCTTGCAGAACAGAAAAGACTCCAGCTTCTTCTGGCTGACGGTCGCAAGATTGGCGCGGGAGGAAAATCTGTGACGTTCAACGTTAACAATGAACTTGCCAAGCAAGTGCAAGAGGCCAACGCCATCCTACGCCAACGCTTGGAGGACACTGCAACAAACAAAGGTTTGTCTTGCAACGGATTGCTAGCTGCCATTGGATTGGAAAATACAAGCTCTGGAGAAGACAGAGCAAAGTTATTTCGTGAGTTTCAAGGAAGACGAGGAACAGAAAGTGTAAAACATGAAGTATTGAAGAAGTTCAAGAAAGGTATTGAACCAATACATAAGTGAATTAGAAGGAGGGACAAACCGGGTTTTATATGGAGAAGACAAAACGAGTGGCAAGGCTAAGGCCACTGCTGGGGGTTTGCTCAATCTAATCAGCATCATGATTGGTTTGTACTCTGTGTGTTGGACGTCGCATGCAGCAGATATGTGGGAGCATTACAGGTTTGTAGAACTACTGTTGAGGAAATATGCTATTGCTTCTGTTGCTGCATGGGACTGGGCTGTGAGGAGCTTGTCTAAGTTGGGAGAGTGGCACAAAGGCACTTTGTTTTCTGACCTCTGCCACGTACATCTCGTACCACTTTCTAACGCCTATGTTGATGTTTCAGGCCGGGGGGAAACCAATCGTGGTCGTCCTCCCATGGTAACAACAACAGTACTAGTCAGTCGACACCTGGTGGTCGTCGAGGGAAACTGATCAACAAGGCGTGTTGGGCTTGGGCAGAGGGCGATGTATGCAGCTATGGCGAAAATTGTCGGTTTCGTCATTCGTGCCCAGCCTGCCCAGGCAAGAAGGACCACCGTAAAGACACCTGCCTAAATTCTACTAGTACCAAGTGGGACTTCAAGAAGCCTAAGCAAGGATGAAGAGGCCCTGAGGGTAAAGGCTTTGGGTCGGAAGTGCCTTCGACCCTCAGGGTGTGCTCGACTTCGTCAAATTCCAATGCCGTGGTTGTGGGGAGTGGGGAAGTGGTGTGGGACCCTGGTGAGGGTGTCGCATGCCCTGCTGAAGTTGAACAAAAAGACAAAACGCCTTCCAGCACGCTTCAACGCAACAAGAAACACCGTTCACCGCAGTATGTGAGTGGGGTGGCTTCCACATCTTTTTTGTTGGTGGTGCCACCCCGCACCAGAACTTCTCTTTTTTCCGGTTTTTCCGCCACCAGCGGTCGTTCTTCACAACCAAAGGACGGTCAACCAAACTTGATTGGCCATTCTGTACCCCCAGGTTGTCTGCAGCTTTCCTCACCTTGTTCTCCCCCTTGTTCGTCCCTCATCTCGCAACACTCCCTTTTCATCGTCTGTAGGTAGTACCGTGGACTTAACCTTTTGTGGAAACACGTTGGCTCCCCCTGAGCCTGACCTGTCGTGCGCGGCAGACGCGCTCAGGACCATCTATCAAACTGCTCATGTAGTGGCTAAGACCTATCCGCTACTTACATCATTATTATCCATACATTCATACATTTAAGTGCTTGACTTAGATTGCACTATAACATGTGTGAGATGTGTGCGTGAGCGGGAGCAAATGATTAAGTTCGCAAACCGATATAGAATACCGCTGTTACCGCTTTTATTCCATCCTTATCATAAAATTATCCAGCAAGTAATCCATTTGGTCTTTTGGAAGGTACTTAGTTAATACATCCGCGATTTGTTCACGGGTATTTACTTCCGGAACTTGACAATTAAACGTCTAGGATTAGCCAGGGAGTTCAAAGGCATGGAGATAGAACAGCAAAAGGGAGAGATAATAGTACATCAGAGAACTTACGCTAGAAAGGTTATTAAGTTCTTCGGGTACGCAGATAGCCAAGCGCTACCCCAGGTATCAAAGTCGACCCCGCGCCCATGCACGCCTCAGCTAGACTTAGGCAGTTCTCTATTCCCCAGATAGTCGGAAGTTTGCTTTTTCTAGCTAAAATGACTTGACCGGATATCGACGAAGCTGTAAACGCCGCCGCAAGCGTATTACAAACCGTTGACGCAGGAGTAGCCTATGCACGCCTAGGCAAGTGCATCCGATACCTGAAAAACTTACGGGCTTTGCGATTCAAATCGGGCACAAGATCCGGATTGGTCGAACAAATTTCCGTATATTCGGATGCGGCGCATAAGGCATGCATTAAAACGGGAAAATCAACAACCAGTTACGTTGTCTTAGTCGGCGGAAGCCCCGTTGCTTGGCTATCCAAGAGGCAAACCAAAGTTGCGTTTTCGTCGAATGACGCGGAAATCATTGCGGCCAATGAAGCTCTTCGGGAGATGATGGCGATTAAAAATATTTTTACTGAAATCGGTTTGGCGCAAAACAATCCCGTTGATGTCTTTGAGGACAATGCCCAGACAATTCTCGCAGCGCAACGAGGACTCTCGGGACCGCGGACAAACATCTACTCGTGGAAGAACATTACTTGAACGAACTTGAGAGTAGCGGAATGGGGAATCGCTTCTCCAAGCTATCGCAAAATTTGGAGTAAGCTCGTTCATCGGGGGCTACGAAGATAAGATCGTCAACGCGGAACACGCCAATGATGGCCTTGCTCACGTGTACTCCCTTTTGTATGAACATGCACAGGTCGGCTTTCATAGGCTCAAATCCTAGTTCTCTTAGAAGTTCAGCGAAAAGATCGTACCATCTCTTGCCTGCCTGGGGGGCTCCATACAGAGCTTTGGTGATCTTGAGAAACATACCTTCCTTGCCCTTTTCTGTAACTCCCGGAGGGGCTCTAGCATATACCGGGTCCTTCATCAATGCATTGAGGTATGCGTTTTTGAAGTCAACTGCATAGACTTTGTTTCCTAAACTTACCGCTAGTTTGAAAAGCAACAAAACTGACCTATGATTCGCACACGGGACATAGAGTTGTTCGGGGTTATAGCTTATTCCGGGTTCTAGCTGATCTCCTCTTAGAGATAGTCGAGACTTTACGAATTCTACTCCCTTATCGTCTGTCTTTACTTTATGAACCCATAATAACCCACAGGCTTCACGCCGGCTCGTTTGACAACGTCGGCTGTTACCCATTCGTAAGTTTTAAACTCCCTTAGGGCTTTCAGTTCATTGCCAATGCCTTTTTGCAAGTCCTTTAGCGTCATTCCTTCTTCTACTAGGTCAGTAGGTAAATGTATGTAAAACAACCATTCGCTTGCTTCTTCTTGAGAAATGCAGTCATGCATGTCAGTCAAGTGTTCTTTCATTAGTTTCACGTAGTGAGTGGATGTTTTTGACAAGTCTGTCTGTGTTCTCGTTCTTTTTCCGTGTATTATGTTTGCAGTCGATACGCTATCGCTCTGTTCCCATGTTAATCCTTTCGGGGGTGGCTTACATTCTACGTACTGATTGGGGTCAGTGTGGTCGGCATCTGGTGCTGTGAAATCAGAGTTTGGAGTCGGGCCTATACTAACTTGTTTGTACGAGTCGTCCTGCAAGCTTTGTTCTAAGCTTAGCTCGTCTTGTTGTTCTGATTCACTGTGCTGTGGCTGTTCGGTGTCATGAGTTGGCGAATCTGGTGTATTCGTGTTCTCGTGAGAGGAGTGATGTGTGATCCGCGTCGTCGTTGTTGTGCGTTAGTCGATGGTATTGGAGTGTCTGCTAATAGACTACCTATCTCGCTAGTGTCTATGTCTGGAATGTTTTCGGTGAAGCTATCTTTCTCTCGCTCCCCCTCAGATTCGTCACTCCATGCTATCTCCGCTGTATTGCCTGTCAGTGGGCCTACTTTGTGCGGATTGAAACGCGCATTTCTAACTCCTGGAATCAATCTTTTACCGTCCCATACTCGATACAGCTCCCTGTGTATGTCGCACCCTACTAGAGTAACAACTTTGCAGGGCATAGCTCCCTTACCGTCTTTCTTACCTACGTGTATAACTCCTCTGCTACCTATAGGCTTGAGTTGGTGTATTGGGGGCTTTCTACCGAACAACTGTTCATAAGGGGACATACCCTTTCTAGGACCAGTGGTCGCCGGAAGAATGTTCCACAAAGTGGAAGCCGTATGTTCCATTTCGTCCCAAAAATTGGGTGAAAACCCTGCGTGTATACGCATTGCTCGGGCAGGTCCTCCGGTTGTCTGGTTCATCCTTTCAGCTATGGGATTACCATCTTTATCGCCAGTAGCTGCATCTTTCCATATTATGCCCGGGTATTCTCGTTTTACCTCATTGGGTGCGATGAATCGTAACCGTATACGCCTGCATCTCCGTCTCCCAATTGTCGGTCCAGGACAGTTCGTCCGGCACTGTGACATAGGGGTGTACATAGGCTTCAGTTGCCTCATGTACGAAGGCCAACCTTTTTCTCTCCGTTGCTAGACTCAGCTCAGAAGCCTCGTATGAGTAGCAGTCATCGGATTAATATCCTCCTTCTCTCCATTCTTCACTCCATAAATTACTCGCCGTGCGGCGCAATCGATCACTGCCCCCATCGTAGCCAATTGGTCATACGACAGCAGGATTGAACCGTGGTAATCGGGGACAACATAGAGGTCCGCACGATATACTCGACCGGATTTCAATTTGAAAATTAATGTGACGATGCCCGTAATTTCCGTACGGCTGCCTACCCCTTTTAGGGTCCCCTTTGTTTTTCTAATATTTTTGTCAACCCATGTCCGGTGACTATTCAAAAACTTCTGGCCGACAATATTAATATTCGCCATCGTATCATTACCAACTTTTAATGTGGTTTGTAAAGTTCCACAAAAGAGGTCAGTGTAGCATAGCGCGTCCGGTCTATGTATACTAGCCGCTAGCACATGAATTTTTTGTTCTAGGGTTTTGAGTCTAAGCTCAAGTTCCTTGTCCTCCTTCCGTTCTTCCCTCTTTTCCTCCAACTTAACTTCTTGAGTCTCCGGGGCTTCCGGTATCTCAAGTGTCCGCTTGACAGAGTCCGGTACACTAGATGTACACTTGTCTACCGTAGAGACGGTTGCGTCCTTTGGCGGGGGAACGGTCCGCTGCTTCTTCGTAGGCGGAGACCTAGCCTTCAGTTGCGGCTTCCTCTCCTCCATCGCCTTCTTCGCCTTCCTATTCGCATCATTTATCATATTAGCTCTCGAAGGATGAACTAGCAAATGCTTACCTTGAGGCTTGTGAGGCTGTGTGCCTTCAACTTCACGTCTAGGAGGAACGGAACCGTTCGTATCCTGTTCAGCAACAGTAGGCATAACTGTGACTATCGGATTAAAAAGAACAGTTTTTATCTCCTTCTTTCTCTTCTCCTCCTCCCTCTTTTCCTCCCGTCATTCTAGGACTTCAACACGCTCACCTGAGCCAGTGTCTTCGTCTTGACGTCCCCCCTCCGCAGCGGTATAAGCTTGCTGGGGGTAGTTGGAGCTGGAACTGGAGCTATAATTCCAGTATCCGTGTCCTCTGGGAGGGCGTGCTGGGGTCCGGCCTCCCCTTCCCCGATAGCCCCGACCTCTTGGTGCCCATCCTCTTGGTGTCCCTCGGGACCCTCGTGACGCTCCTCTCGTCTCTCCTCCTCTAGTCGGCGCCGCTTGTCGGCCCGCTGCTTCTTTCTCCTCCTTTCTCTTCATCTTCTCAAGGAAGGAAATGATGGCTTCCCGGAACTCTCCGTCTGCGACCATATTTGCATTCCACCTCCTCTCCACCAACTCCTTCTTGTAAACTCTGTATAAGGCCTGCTCCTTTTTTTAGCCTTTGAGTTCTCTCAGGAAGATATTTCGCATCCTGTCATCGTCAGAGTCATGACTGTGTGGACAGGTGCCTACTCCATGCTTCGCCTCATTCTTACACGCCATATATGAAAAATAGCGGTAGCACGGCGTCGGCTCGTCTCTCCCCCTCTTTTGACCCGCCGACCGAGTTGTATGTGCTGCTTGAGCACCTCCAACCCCTTGTGTCGCGGCACTAGAGAATGACTCGGTGGCCGTGTCCAAGTCGGAACACGCTTCGAGCACCTCCCTATACAGGTCGCTCGGCTGAACAGCCGCTACGGCCCTCTCGTATATATTCGTTTCTAAAAAATCCGCCCGCGAAGGTCGGACAGGACTGTATGATCCTTGCGAGCTTGCTCGGGTGTCGTGCACACAAAGCACTCAGGAAGTACAAAATGATAGACTTCCGGCTATAAAAGAGCCCGTACTTGGCGCTGACCTCAGTGAGGATCGCTGCCAACCTCGCGCTAATGCCCAGCCCTTCGTTCACCTCTTGAAAAATCTCAAACCCAATCAAAGTACCAGTACACAGATGCTGATACCCATGAGTTTTAAAGTATTGCAAGAGGACGGCAACTGGCACCGTGCACTGCAGGTCTGAGGCTGCTCTCCTAGCCGACACCTCTACCGCTCGCAACGCCTTGTATTCCACAACATCAAATCCTTGTGTGAGGATTGATGGGTCCAACAAGGTGGACAACGCCTCATACTCCTGTGTTTCGTCCGTTGGATGCTGCTTCATACAAGCATCAATTCTTCGGAGCTTGTCTCGAAGGTTCGCATCCGTGTCCTTCTGACTCGCTGTCTCTGCGAACAGCGTCAGAGCAGTGGCATCGGACTTAGTATATTTTTGGAAGGCGTTAATGATAGCCTGTCTGTCCTTCTTGTCATTATTGTTGACAATGACAGTGGTAGGCGCTGAGCTAGTCGTAGGGGCAGGAGGGGCTGTATGGGCTGACGGGACGTACCCAGGGGGAGACATAAAAGGCCCAGAGAAAGGTGCCTGTCTCGTAGCCGTCGCCTTAGCCAATGCAATCTTTGCATCCAACTCCTTCTTTTCTTTCTCCTCTGCTCTTTCCCTGATATGCAGGTCTTGAGCATGATGAAAAAAGGACATGAGCTCGGCAGCCTTCCGAAGGAACAGAGCCTTCTCCGCCAACTCCTTCTCTCCCGCTTTATTGGTGAGGGCGGGTGCGGCCGTTCCCTCCAAGATCGTATGATCCTTGGTGAAAGCCCACCTCTTCCATGCGTCGTCCTTCTGCAAGGCCGCATGCAACTTCTTAATCTTCGTCACCCCTCCAGCTTCGCCTTCTATTTCTTTCAGGGCCGGGTGAAGGTCCCTGCCAAAAATCGGGGTTTGTTGGAGTTTATTCAAGTCCACCAACTTTATCTCCATAAGTCTCAGGGGTATATCCATGACATTAATCTGTCCTCGGACGTTCCTGGACTTAAACTCCCCTTCCCCTCTTTTGATTGATTCGATATCCTGACCAGGATCGAGCAACCTAGCCAGTGCTCTTGAATCCCATGGCAGGACAGTCTTGTTAGACTGGTACTCATAGAGTATAGCACACTCAAACACTTTCCATTTGAGGTCGAGAAGCTCCAGTAAAGACATATTGTCCCCAAATGAGACATGTTGCACCTGTAACTGTGCACTGTCGTCTCTGAGGAATTTTGCAAGAGACAGGGCTTGTTTTGGGAGGGGGTAACAGATATCCTCCTTTCTCAAGGGATCTCCCCATCGTATTTCTGGGGGAATGAATAGCCATTTATAGGCCTCATCCTTCCCTATTTTATCCTCAAACTCCTTCTCACTTAGATTGCCATATTCGGCCACAAACCTCGCTTCCTCGCTCCTCTCCTTCTCGACTTCCGACTCTCCCATCCGCCCAGGTGCGAGCAGTCGGTTCTCTGGTCCTCCTGTTTCATAGGAAGGCACTGCCAGATCTCCCCCGTCCCCAAGAGGGCCAACATTATCGTCCTGGTCTATTGGGGTTCTCTCATTCTCTCCTCCTTTTTCATTCCAATATGCTTCTTCAGACCTAGAAGACATGGTCTCTGAAGGAATACAAAGGAGATAGATCTGTTTCTACTCCGTAATTACTCTGTTAGTCTCTGAGGAACGAATAGAGAGGAAAGATGAAAAGACAGTGTAGAGAGAGAGAGTCTCACCTCTATGTCTTATGTGTTTTTGTTTGTGAGAAAGAAGTAGTCTATACGACTTTCTCTGAAAACTTGATCTCCTTCTCCACTCCTCTTTTCTTTTTCTCTTTTTGTTGTTGTATCTGTTATGAGGTACGAGGACCTACATACAGATAATGTCAAAGAGGCTCGAGAAGCACTCCTTGAGAAGTCGACCTGTCGTCTGACACTTGTTCAGACCTATTGTCGAAAAACAGTCAGAGATTTGCAAAAATACTCTGATGTATGTGTTTTGAGAGGCAACTAAGTGCACAGACTTGAAAGGAGGAGTACTACGCTCGTGTCCTTCAAGTTGTTTGTAACTGTGAGTGTTTGTTTGTACGTCTGTTGACCTACTCTGTCTCTGTCTCAAGAGAGAACACAAGAACAGCTATGAGGTCTGGTGTCTGGCCTCCTTATGAGGACACAGATACAGGCTGTGTAGAGGGTACTGAGACACCTACTCACAAACGCCTAGACGTCTGGTTTTGCAAAAGGAGCTGTGTGGGGATGTGCTGGAGTACTTGTTTTTTGGAACACCTACTCAGAAGAGATAGGTCTGTCCAATTTTTTCTTTCTGCTGTTCCAAAAACAAGCCAGAAAAGAAATCAGCCTTGTGCTGGTGACTCCAATGTTACAATCACTGAAGATAGCTCGATAATAAGTCGGTGATACAACCAGACACAAATCCCCCAAAGGAGAATGATGTCTCGTTATATTAGCTCAGTGAAGCCGAAAAAGAAAGCGGCCACAGACCACGGTTAAAATAGCATTAGGTCAAATCCGGCCAAACGATATTGAAATACTGGGAAAAAAACTAGGTGCACCTGACACCCGAAAAACTGTACTTTTTACCGGCTACCCGGGGGGTGATGCCTACACATCGCTGGCACTCAGCGGTCCTTAACCGTGGCACTTCATATGTTACATATGCGCCGGCAGGCCAGACAAAATTTGAATTTCAAGTGACGGTGGCAGTCTCCTACCGCCGCGACTGAGACTGTGACGGTTCGGCGATGGTCTCAGGCCTCCAACTTGAAAGCGGACTCTCAGACTTCCAATATTGCCGAAGCCGAGTCGTCACTGCAGCCGGCTTTTTCAAGTTATTTAATGATTTCAACAGTAAATGCTTATATCCAAAACGTGACGTCATCCGAAAGATCAAAGACCGTTCGTACGACCCTCGCTCCCTTTCTTGCCGACTCTGAGAAAGACAATCGTATGTCGTTAGAGATTGAAAGGCAATCATGATCCGACTGTATGCCTTGTCTATTCTGCGGAATGCGAACACTATCGATCTTAGGATG
>WBZZ01004179.1:20000-38275 GCA_019918135.1 Paulinella micropora | reverse complement strand
AATAAAATAATAATAATAATATTAATAATTAATAATAATAATAATAATAATAGTGCTTCTCTGTCAATTGCTGATGCAAATCTGCACATGCGCCTCCATCGTCTCACCCGTGAGGGGAGTACGAAGAATTGTAGGCATCACCCCCCGGATAGCCGGTAAAAAGTACCCTTTTTCTGCTGTCAGGTGCACCTAGTTTTTTCCCAGTATTTTCAATATCGTTTGGCCGGATTCGACCTAATGCCATTTTAACCTTGGTCTGTAGCCGTTTTCTTTTCGGCTTCACTGAGCTAATGTAACGAGACATCATTCTCTTTTGGGGATTTGTGTCTGGTTGTATTACCGACTTTTTATTGAGCTATCTTCGGGGATTGTAACATTGGAGTCACCAGCACAAGGCTGATTTCTTTTCTGGCTTGTTTTTGGAACAGCAGAAAGAAAAATTGGACAGACCTATCTCTTCTGAGTAGGTGTTCCAAAAAACAAATACTCCAGCACATCCCCACACAGCTCTTTTTGCAAAACTAGACGTCTAGGCGTTTGTGAGTAGGTGTCTCAGTACCCTCTCCACAGCCTGTATCTGTGTCCTCACAAGGAGGCCAGACACCAGACCTCGTAGCTGTTCTTTTGTTCTCTCTTGAGACAGAGACAGAGTAGGTCAACAGACGTACAAACAAACACTCACAGATACAAACAAACTTGAAGGACACGAGCGTAGTACTCTACTTTTCAAGTCCGTGCACTTTGTTGCCTCTCAAACCACACACATCAGAGTATTTTTGCAAATCTCTGACTGTCTTTCGACAATAGGTCTGAACAGGTGTCAGACGACAAGTCGACTTCTCAAGGAGTGCTTCTCTAGCCTCTTTGACATTATCTGTACATAGGTCCTCGTACCTCATAACAGATACAACAACAAAAAGAGAAAAAGAAAAGAGGAGTGGAGAAGGAGATCAAATTTTCAGAGAAAGTCGTACAGATTACTTCTTTCTCACAACAAAAAAAAAAAAAAAAAAAAAAAAAAAAAAAAAAAAAAAAAACATAAGACATAGAGGTGAGACGCTCTCTCTCTGTACTGTCTTTTCGTTTTTTCTCTCTATTCGTTCCTCATAGACGAACAGAGCAATTACGGGGTAGAAACAACTCTGTCTCATCCGTATTCCTTCAGCATCCATGTCTACTAGGTCTGAAGACTGGCAGGAAGGAGGGGGGGAGAGTGAGCGAACCCCAGGAAACGAAGAGGAGTTCGTTGACCCTCATGCAGAAGGAGGAGATCTGGCACCTTCCTTTGACACAGGAGGAGCAGAGAATCAATTTTTTACTGCGCCTTCCTTTGACACAGGAGGAGCAGAGGAAGTCGAGGAGGAGGAGAAGGGAGGAGAGGAAGCGAAGTTTGTGGCCGAATATGGCAAACTAAGTAAGAAGGAGTTTGAGGAGAAGAAAGGGAAGGATGAGGCCTATACATGGCTATACATTCCCCAAGAAATGCGATGGGGACAACCCTTGAAGAAGGAGGACATCTGTTACCCTCTCCCAAGGCAAGCTCTGCCTCTGGCAGAATTCCTCAGAGACGACGGTGCACAGTTACAGGTGCAACACGTCTCATTTGGGGACAATATGTCTTTACTGGAGCTACTCGACCTCTCATGGACAGTGTTTGAGTGTGCTATACTCTTTGAGTACCAGACTGGAAAGACTGTGCTGCCATGGAACACAAGAGCACTGGCTAGGTTGCTCGATCCTGGTCAGGACATTGATTCAATAAAGAGAGTGGAAAACGAGTTTAAGTTCAGGAATCCAAAAGGACAGATCAATGTCATGGATGTGTCTCTGAAACTTATGGAGGCCAAGTTAGTGGACCTGGGTAAACTCCAACACACCCAGTTTGGCAGGGACCTTCACCCGGCCCTGAGGGAAATAGAAGGCGAAGCTGGAGGGGTGACGAGGATGAAGAAGCTGCATGCGGCCTTGGTGAAGGATGACGCATGGAAGAGGTGGGTCTTCACGAAGGATCATACGATTTTGGAGGGGACGGCCGCACCACCCCCACCAATAAAGCGGGAGAGAAGGAGTTGGCGGAGAAGGCCTTGTTCCTTCGGAAGGCAGCTGAGATCCTGTCTTTTTTTCATCATGCCCAAGAGCTGTATATCAAAGAGCTAGCGGCTGAGAAAGAAAAGAAGGAGATGGAGGCAAAGATTGCATTAGCCAAGGCGGCGGGAACAAAGGGACCGAAATATTCCTCTGGATCTTATATGGCTCCCTCGGGCCGCTCCGCCCCGTCAGCCCACACAGCCCCTTCGGCCCCTGCGACTAGCTCAGCGCCTACCACTGTCATTGTCAACAGTAATGACAAAAAGGACAGACAGGCTATCATACAGGCCTTCCAAAAATATACAAAGTCCGATGCCACTGCTCTGACGCTGTATGCAGAGACAGCGAGTCAGAAGGACACGGATGCGAACCTTCGAGACAAGCTCAGAAGAATTGATGCTTGTATGAAGCAGCATCCAACGGACGAAACACAGGAGTATGAGGCGTTGTACACCTTGTTGGACCCATCAATCATCACACAAGGGTTTGATGTTGGGGAGTACAAGGCGATGAGAGCGGTAGAGGTGGCGGCTAGGAGAGCAGCCTCAGACCTGCAATGCACGGTGCCAGTTGCCGTCCTCTTGCAATACTTTAAAACTCATGGGTATCAGCACCTGTGCACTGGTACTTTGATTGGGTTTGAGATTTTTCAAGAGGTGAACGAAGGGCTGGGCATTGGCACGAGGTTGGCAGCGATCCTCACTGAGGTCAGCGCCAAGTACGGGCTCTTTTATAGCCGGAAGTCTATCATTTTGTACTTCCTGAGTGCTTTGTGTACACGACACCCGGTCAAGCTCGCAAGGATCATACAGTCCTGTCCGACCTTCACGGCGGTGAAGACGGCGGATTTTTTAGAAACGAATATATACGAGAGGACTGTAGCGGCTACTCCGCCGGGCGACCTGTTCAAGGAGGTGCTCGACGCGTGTTCCGAATTGGACACGGCCACCGAATCATTCTCCAGTGCCGCGACACAGGGGGTTGGAGGTGCTCAAGCAGCACATGCAACTCGAACGGCAGGTCTCAAGAGGGTGAGAGATGAG
The DNA here is from genome assembly GCA_019918135.1 of Paulinella micropora. Lineage (NCBI taxonomy): Eukaryota > Cercozoa > Imbricatea > Euglyphida > Paulinellidae > Paulinella > Paulinella micropora. Next base: position 35,144 of record WBZZ01004179.1, on the reverse strand, counting down.
CCGACGCCGTGCTACCGCTATTTTTCATACATGGCGTGTAAGCATGAGGCACAGAAAGGAGTAGGCAATTGCCTCTTCAGCCACGACTCTCTTGATGATAGGCAGCGAAATCTTTTCCTTAGAGAGCTCGAAGGCATGAAAAAGACCATGTACGCCATGTACAAGAAGGAGTTGGAGGAGGGGAGGTGGAATGCGAATATGGTCTCGGATGCGGAGTTCCGGAGGCCATCATTTACTTCCTTAACAGAATGAAGAGAAGGGAGAAGAGAGAGACATCGGGCCGATCAAAGGCGCCGACTAGAGGAGGAGGAGAGACGAGAGGATCGTCACGAGGGTCCCGAGGGACACCAAGAGGGGCGGCACCACGAGGACGAGGCTTTCGTGGAAGGGGAGGACGGACCCCAGCGCGCCCTCCCAGAGGACACGGATACTGGAATTATAGCACCAGTTCCAGCTCCAACTACCCCCAGCAAGCTTATACCGCTACGGAGGGGGGACGTCAAGACGAAGACACCGGCTCAGGTGAGCGTGTTGTCGTCGTAGACTGACGGGAGGAGAAGAGAGAGGAAAAGAAGAGAGAGAAGGAGATAAAAACTGTTCTTTTTAATCCGACAGTCACAGTTATGCCTACTGTTGCTGAACAGGATACGAACGGTTCCGTTCCTCCTAGACGTGAAGGTGAAGGCACACAGCCTCACAAGCCTCAAGGTAAGCACTTGCTAGTTCATCCTTCGAGAGCTAATATGATAAATGATGCGAATAGGAAGGCGAAGAAGGCGATGGAGGAGAGGAAGCCGAAACCAAAGGCTAGGTCTCCTCCTACGAAGAAGCAGCGGACCGTACCCCCGCCAAAGGACTCAATAGTCTCTGCTATAGACACGAGTACACTCGGTGTACCAGACTCTGTCCAAAAGACACTCGAGATACCGGAAGCCCCGGAGACTCAAGAAGTTAAGTTGGCGGAAAAGGGGGGAGAACGAGAAGAGGACAAGGAACTTGAGCTTAGACTCAAAACCCTAGAACGAAAAATTCATGTGCTAGCGGCTAGTTTACATAGACCAGACGCGCTATGCTACACTGACCTCTTTTGTGAAACTTTACAAACCACATTAAAAGTTGGTAATGATACGATGGCGAATATTAATATTGTCGGCCAGAAGTTTTTGAATAGTCACCGGACATGGGTGGACAAAAACATTAGAAAAACAAAGGGGACCCTAAAAGGGGTAGGCAGCCGTACGGAAATTACGGGCATCGTCACATTAATTTTCACATTGAAATCCGGTGGAGTATATCGTGCGGACCTCTATGTTGTCCCCGATTACCACGGTTCAATCCTGCTGTCGTATGACCAATTGGCTACGATGGGGGCTGTGATCGATTGCGCCGCACGGCGGGTGATTTATGGAGTGAAGAATGGAGAGGAGGAGGATATTAATCCGATGACTGCTACTGACTCATACGAGGCTTTTGAGCTGAGTCTAGCAACGGAGAGGAAAAAGTTGGCCTTCGTACATGAGGCAACTGAAGCCTATGTACACCTCTATGTCACAGTGCCGGAGGAACTGACCTGGACCGACAATTGGGAGACGGAGATGCAGGCGTATACGGTTACGATTCCCGCATGGGACAGAAAGTCTATTGATGACTTAGTCGTAGCGCGTAATGAGGAGATAATATGTGTTGCGAAACAGTGCCCGTCGTTGGCCAGATTCGCAGAAGGTGGCGGGGCAGATGTCCATATTACCAATGGCTACTGTTACCATGCGAAGGTGTCAGATGAGAAGAGAGAGGCGTTTGTGCCAAGGAGGAAGGGGCGTATCCCCGATACTCCAGCGGATGACATTAAAACTTTTATCACGAACTTTTGGGGCGATGTGCCTACCTGGCCGCGCTCATTAACTGAAGTGAAAAAGTGTCTACGGACTCTATTTGAGAGTAACAAGCCGTATACTGTCATTCTGCCATACAATGAGAAGGCGATCTGGGCACAGGAGATAAGGGACCGGCTTATTGATCATCCTATACCTGTTCCTTCTCGCAAGCAACAGTTAGTGGTGGCTTGTCGACTCGGGTCTCGGGAGCAGAGCAGTGCATACAAGCAAAAGCTCAGAGCCCAGGACAAGTTGAAATTGATACCTCTAGCTTTCACATGCTTTGATGGTTTCTACACCCGTAAGGCTCCGATACAATACGCGAACCTTATTGATACGCTTGTCGGACTCGGTCATGATGATGAGCCGGACACAGTCACGTATGAAAGAACGGGACTAGACGATTTGTCCGAGGAAGATTTGAGTTTGGAGGAGGACTTAGCGCCCCTCAAGGAGCATAAGAAGATGTCGGAGGAAGATTTCCAAGCGGCGGCGCGGAAAATTTTAGAAGAAGGAGTGGGTTCTGAGAGAGAGAAGGCGTTTCTCAAAGCTAAGATGGAGGCGTACAGAGAAATTTTCGACCCTGCTCGGGCAGGTGGTGTAAAGTCGGATGACTTCACTGCTGTCATTTACAAGATACCGGGTGCGGAGCCATCTCCGGCACCACGGAGGGCAAATTTGAGCATACATGAGGCAAAAATAGCGGAGGAGAATGTGAGGCAGTTGCTCGATGAGGACTTTATTGAGAGATCTATATCTCCAATTGTCTCTCAACCGAAAATCGTCCCTAAGCCAGGAGGAGAATGGCGCTTGACGATCAATTTGCCCGTGTGGGATAAGGTAAGGAAGAGAGAAATCCTCTGCCGACCTTAGAAGAAGGCAGAAGGGTGCTGCGGAATGCTAAATTCTATTCGGTCATTGACCTTAAGAACTGCTTCTGGCAGATACCACTGGACGAGAAATCCAGATGGCTGACTGCATTCGTGGTTGGTATGGAAATATACCAGTGGAAGGTGCTTCCAATGGGACTCAAACAGGCCCCGGGGCTCTTTCAAGAAGGCGATGCAGAAGATGTTGAGCGGTCAATATGACGACCAGTCGGAGGATGGTTTTATGAGAAGGAGAGGACAGAAGGCGGGAGAATATGCATTTTGTTACATCGATGACATCATCGTATACTCTAACACAATGAAAGAGCATATCGATCACTTGTCAGATGTCTTCAGGCGCATCGGAGCTTTTGGCCTGAAATGCAACCTAAAGAAATGTCAGCTTGCCAGGACAAGTGTGACGTATTTGGGTTACGAGATTTCTCATAATAGGGTCTCGATATCGCGCGAAAAGAGGGAGGAGATCATGAGTAGACAGTTGCCAAAGAATCGCACGGAGTTACACTCTTTTCTTGCGATGGCACAGTACTACAGCCAGTTCATACCCGATTGGGGTGCAGCTCGGGCTAAGCTGGAGAAGATGATTGATTTTGGAGACTTTGAGAAGTGGGATGAGGAGGCTTTGGAGGCGTTTAATACGCTCAAAGATATCATTTATAAAGATCCCAAGGACGGCGGATTAGTACTTATGATGCCCGACTTTACGAAACCGTTCGTAGTCGACACGGATGCATCTAAGTTTGCGATTGGCGCGGTGCTGCAACAGGAAGATGAGGAGAAAAAGTTGCGCCCGATCATGTTTATTAGTAGAAAGCTGTGTGCGGCGGAGCGAAATTACTGCACGCGACAGAGGGAGGCGTTGGCAGTAGTATGGGCTCTCAAGAGGCTCAGAGAATACTTGTGGGGAGGACCTCTATTCACGGTTAGGACCGATCATCACAACCTTCTTTGGTTGATGAATCATGAACAAACCGGCCGTTTGGCGCGGTGGCAAGCTTTCTTGTCATGTTTCAATTTCACGATGGTCTACTTACCGGGAAAGCGAAACGTAGTCGCTGATAGCCTTTCCAGGCTAGAGTTTCAGTCGGAGGTGTCGGCTCTCGTATCATCAGTGGAGATGATGGACCTGTCCACGGACAAGGTATACGAGGTGAGCCACATAGAGGCGATGCAGATGGCAAGAGGCGTTCGTTATGACCGCACGGGTCTACGATATAATCCTCAAGGCCCGGAGCATGGCATATGCTGTGAGGCGCATGTTCTCGAAGACGCTGAGTGGTCTTATGAGGCATACGAGAACGCGAAGGCGAATATAAAAGAAGAGGAGGAGACGACTGAGGTCTGTACTGAACCTCCACAGGAAAATCGAAGCGAGCTTGATGAAGACCCGGAAAGGGTAGGAGTAAGGTTGGAGGACGGTACTATCCATATCGCCTCGCCTACCGCGTGGAGGCAGCAACAGGCGACGGATCCGGAGTTCAAGGAGCTCATAACGTTATACAAGAACCCTAATGAGCTTAAAAAGACTCCGCAGATCAAAGATCAGATGAAGGAGATGGCGTGGAGAGATGGGCTATTGTGGTACAAGGGCCAGCATGACAAATTTGCATCACAGCCTGACAAATGGACTCTCTGGGTACCAGAGAAGTTGAGGCGCTTTATATATGTCGCAGCCCATAACTGCCCCTTACTGGCACATCCGGGTCGACAAAGAACTCATTGGTTCATAGCGAGGCGATTTTGGTGGAAAGGGATGAAAGAGGAGATAGACAGGGAAGTGGACGCATGCATCCCATGCAAAACCACAAAGACACCGCTGAAGGCGAACTTTGGCCTGATCGGTACATTCCCGTTACACGCCGGGATGTTTGAATTCTTACACATCGATCATGTGGGACCTTTCCCCGAATCGGCAGAAGGGTACAGATACCTTCTTACCGCAATAGATCGAGCCACCAATTATGTCTGGGTCGTTCCTGTTAAGGACGTTACAGGCAAGACAACTGCGGAGGCTCTGATCGATAGGATCGTCTCGCAGATCGGAGTGCCTAGAAAGATATGTTCTGATCGAGGTTCTGACTTTAATAATGAAGTCATCGACAGACTATCTAAGTACTACGGGATGAAATGGCAATATGTTACTGCCTATAACCCGAGAGCGAATGGCAAGATCGAGCGGGTACATAGACCTCTCAAAGCCTCGCTTAAGATGTACTGTATGAAGAAGGAGAATCAGAGAGCCTGGGTGGAGGCAGCACCTTCATTTGCCTTTGCAATGAACTGTCTACCCTCATCGGTATTAGGAGGAGCCAGGAGCTCAGTCTCGCCATATCAATTGGTTTACGGCCGAGAGCCTAATATCCCAACCTTGCTTCTGCATCCAAAAGACACTTGGGCAGATGAGGATGAGTTGTTCGGGATGAGACTAAGAGCGAAGATGGAGGCGAGAACAAATAGTTGCGGCGCACAGGGAGGCGGAGCGCAGAAAGACTGACGCACAAGGAGTGCGACAAGCGCACTTAGATCAAGTCCGTTTCCAGGTTGGGGATATTGTACTCTTGTACCATCCTCAAGTCCCTAAGGGGGTTAGCTCTAAGCTGTTTACCCACTGGAAAGGACCATACCAGGTCATGGAACAGATGGGACCTCTGAATTATAAGATCAGGGGTAGAGGGAAGGTGCAGATTGTGAATGTTCGAAGGCTGATCAAATATGACCCCTTCTTACTTGAGGATGAATCCGTTGAGGAGGCGTTGAAACGGATGAAGGAGGACTTCAAAGAGGTACCGCCTATACAGAAGGAGGATACCTTAGAGGAGGAGAATGCCTATCGGGCACCTGTCTCGGAGAAGGAGGAGACCGAGAAGGAGAGTAAGGAAGACTCAAACCGCAAAAGCGCGGCGGGGACTCAGTCTAAAGCCCCCATAGTCCGCGGCGGTACGAAGGAGAAGTTCACGGAGGCGCAGAGGAGGAGAGCGCAAAACGATCTCATCTTCGACCAACCGAGGAAGGTGGCGAGATCGACGCGAGCGACAGATGTCCATGGAGGAGGAGAAGAGAAGGACACTAACCCGAACGCGGGTAATGTGGACATTCGACATGTGCGATGGAAGGAAGGAGAGGCGATTGCGGCCATCAAGTGGGTCCGAGACGCTTTTTATCTGTTGAGACCGGCAGAATCTCATGTTGCCGATGACACTCTCTCAGATCTTTATCTCATGCGAGCTGTGGCGGTCCCGCAGACTACACGGGCAGCACGGACATCGAAGAGATCCTTAGCAGCAAAAACAATACAACCGGTACTCCATTTTTGGAGAAGCATGGACCCTGTTGAGGATCCAAAAGCTAGACAATATTTACCGGTGTACAAAGACGCGAAAGATCTCGAGACATGGGATGATACTATTACCCTTCGAGACAAAGACCACACTGCGTGGACTATTCAGTCACTGCCTAGAGGAGTGCTTGATATTCCTTTTGACTTATCTTTGGGCGCCATCCCTAACAAAATATGGGACATTCTGGAGGAGTCGAAGTTTGACTTGACTTTTGTTGGCGGCCCGCCACCTGGCAAAGGGGTTCGCGCAAGGCGACGAAGGCGGTAAGTGACATTTTTTTCTTTTATCACGCGTCGGACATTGAAAGCTGCATGTGGATTAATCATAGTGCCCATGTCAGATCATGTCTTATTAAAATGTTTTTATACCATTGTTGTTACTTGGCATTTTTATCGCAACATATGAGTGCGAGGGTCAATCGGCAAATGGATACGACACCGTATAAGGGGATCGCTTGTGAGTTTAGCGATGGTGTTCCTGATACGACCCTGCTTCAAGTATCCAGGGTGATGTTCTCAAAAAATGTTCTCATAGTAGACATATTAAATTTTTTTCTTTGGATATACTTAATATCGTCATACCAGCACGGTCCGTCTCTACTTGTGTCGGCATATCGCATGGTCGGGCTCACTCACCCCGGCTTTGGATATAGTTATTAGGTCTGGCCCCCTAGTACTATATTAAGGTAACCGATTGAATACAAGGGTATGTTATTAAAAGACAATGTATTTACTGATCGGAAGTGTTTTTGGAGAAGGAGAAAAATTATAACGCTGCTTTTATTGCAATAGTAATACTATTTGTTCTTGACATACTGCCTCAGAATTAAGTTACGGGGGGGACAACAAGTGTGGAAGGAGGAGTTTTTATTTACAAAAACGAGGCTGGAGATTTATAGTTGACTCGTGTCTGGCGTATGCGTTTTATATATCCACTGCACCGTCTATCCGTGGGTTAATGCACTTAGTTGCGACACCCCGTAGCGTTTGTGCAGAAAAGAAATCAGCAGCTATATGACGAAAATATTGCATATTTCCGTCATAAAAACGGGAAGGTGTACTGTAGGCATCACCCCCCGGATAGCCGGTAAAAAGTACCCTTTTTCTGGTGTCAGGTGCACCTAGTTTTTTCCCATTATTTTCAATATCGTTTGGCCGGATTTGACCTAATGCCATTTTAACTTTGGTCTGTTGCCGTTTTCTTTTCGGCTTCACTGAGCTAATATAACGAGACATCATTCTCTTTTGGGGATTTGTGTCTGGTTGTATTACCGACTTTTTATTGAGCTTTCTTCGGGGATTGTAACAGAATTGACGATAGGCTCTGATAACACCACCGCACGGGCAGTTCCAACACTTCCAGACGGACCGGTATGTTCAATGAAGATACTGGTGGCACCGACGGGAATCGAACTGGCGACAGGGCCCAGATGGTAGAACTTGACCACTGGGCTATCACAGTGTACATAATAATAATAATAATAATAATAATAATAATAATAATAATAATAATAATAATAATAATAATAATAATAATAATAATAGTGCTTCTCTGTCAATGGCTGATGCATTTCTGCACATGCGCCTCCATCGTCTCACCCGTGAGGGGAGTACAAAGAATTGACGACAGGCTCTAATGACACCCCCGCAAGGGCAGTTCCAACACTTCCAGACGGACCGGTATGTTCAATGAAAATACTGGTCCAAACGGAACGGTATGTTCAATGAAAATACTGGTGGCACCGACGGGAATCGAACTGGCGACAGGGCCCAGATGGTAGAACTTGACCACTGGGCTATCACGGTGTCCAATAATGATAATAATAATAATAATAATAATAATAATAATAATGTTGAAATATTTATACACTGAAAAAAAAAAAAAAAAAAAAAAGTTCGACGTATATAAAAAGTTCGACGTATAAAAATAGTTCGACGTGCAAGCAGAGGTTCAATTTAGTAGTGGCTAGTTCGACCGGATTATATATGTTCAGACTATTGATATTAGTGACACTATCGAAGAAAATTTAATTCACTTTATAATATTTACTTGGTCAAGCAAATAGCATAATATTAACCCTGGGTTAAAAAGTTGCGAAACACCAGCTCACCAAGCATTAACTCGGGAAGTTCAAGTAAAGAGTGCAAGCGTATTAATATTAAAATGACCCCCACGGCAGCGAGCAGCAAATCACTATTACTGTCGACATTCATTTTAGCCTTCTTTACAACAATATAGAAGTTTGACATCACTGATCTATATAAAAACTTTGACCTATATAGAAACTTTGACTTATATAGAAACTTTGACACGTCAAACTTTTAGCCAGGCTTCTTTACATCAATAAAGAAGTTTGACATCACTAATCTATATAAAACTTTGACCTTTATAGAAACTTTGACTTATCGTATACAAAGTTTAACAGTCCTATGCGGTAAAAAACTTTGACTTATATGAAAAGTTTGACTTATATAAAAGTTTGACGTGTCAACGTTTCAAGGCTATATAAGTCAAAGTTTCTATAAAGGTCAAAGTTTTTATATAGATTAGTGATGATGAAACTTCTTTATTATTGTTGTAAAGAATGCTAAAAGTTTGACGTGTCAAAGTTTCTATATCAATTGAAGTTAGAGTTTTTTACCGCATAGGTTAAACGTTTTACACGTTAAATTTTTTATAGGTTTAACTCAATAGACAAAAACCTCCGCACTTGCTTTCCGTCTTAAACCGGCACTCGGGGCGTCCCCCTGAGGCGATGTCTGATTAAAATCTGTCTCATTTGGTGGCCAAACTGCCGCAAACTCATGGCTCGAACTATTCCAAAACAAAAAATTTGATTTTAAGTTGATCATATTAATATTTCAGCAAATATATAAAATTAATGTTGAGTTCAATAAATTAAAATTTATTATTTGAACTATTCCAAAACAAAAATTTTGATTTTAAGTTAATCAATGAGATGATATTCATATTTCAGCAAATAAAATTAATGTTGAGTTCAATAAATTAAAATTTATTTATGTCAGTGCTTTGAAAACACAGTTACTAATAAAGGTAATAACATTTCAAGTGTAATTATATCGTCTTAAATCTTTTTTGATGTGTTCTTGATCGGTCGATGCGATTTGTAAGGATGACACCTCACTTTCACCTGACGGTTGCATGCAGATATCGAGTGAGATGATGTGCGACGCCAACACGTCTTTCTCCCAAGCTTTGAATTATTTGTCCTCTGTGCTTGGATCGTTTATGGATTGCTTTTCTTCTTGACCATGCAACCAAGCCGGTAGATACTTCCCCGTATACTGGTTTGAACCTGATGAATGGCCCCAAACTTTAACAAGGACTACTGAGTCAACATTTGGATCATCGTCATCAACGTCCACCTTAGTTATCTTCCCCAAGCTGAATTTTTTCCCTTTCCTCTTCCTCGATTTACTTCTCACTCTCTTCAAGTTTCTGTCACCGTCGTAATCTACCCACTCAAACACGATGAACGTATCTACACCAGGAAGCTCCTCACCTGCACCAAGCTCGCCGTCGACCACGTTCCGAGGCTGCTCGTCGACCACGTTCCGAGTCTGCTCGTCGATTACAGTGTGTTCTTGTAGCTGCTGCTGACTCGCATCCAGAGCGTGCACAGTTGTATTTTGATAATGAGTAGCAGCCACATATGGATGTCGGTTATGACTATTATTTCCAACACCTTTCTCTTCTTTCTTATCATCTTCCATCTGCTGCGCATGCTGCACAGGACTATGCGGGTGCTGGCCATCGCGACTGTCACCAGCAACTCCTTCGCGTTGCACTTCTACTTTCTCCTCCTCATCCTCATCCTCCTCCTCATCCTCATCCTCATCCTCCTCCTCAACATCCTGGTCCTCCTCCTCTTCGCTTAAAGACACTCGGCGGGGGCGCTGCCCGCCGCGCTGCCCGCCTCGCTGCACGCCACGACCTGCCCGCCGCTGCCCACCGCGACCACGTCCAGGCACGGGTGGTTGACCTGTTACAGAAGAGTAATATATAACACACACTCTGAATGCTATACATGGACACAAAAATGACGCATGCGACATATATTAGAGCGCGACTCAGGTGGCATATTACCTGCATGCTGCTGCCCGCCGCGACCACGTCGAGGTTGTCAATCTGTCCAAATTAGAAAAGCGTGTATCACATAAACACTAATACTAAACGAACTTGAAGGGAGAAGTAAATTAAGGTAAAGTGTCTAACTATACATGCAACATAGATATTAAAGAGCTGCATTCATTGTCACCTGCACGCTGCTGTCCTCCACGACCACGTCGATGCCTAGGTGCCACTGGCACAGCTTTCATAACAAAGCACCACATCAAACAAGAAAACTAAATGAAATTCAAATCAAACAAATCCAAATAAATCAAAGAACAACCAAGTTCAACTCTTAGAAAGGAACAGAACATAATATGATCTATTACGATTAATCTCATAATATTATGCTTGCAAATGGGATAGAACAACTTAAATTATTAAGTACCTGCGCCTGCATAGTCATTTTGCGACAGCTGTCGATCCTGACTGCAGCTGGAAATCTTGCAATCGCAAACTGCAAGGGGGATGGGCCGCCCCGCTCTGTTGCTGCAGGATTAACAATTATTTCCTGCCATGCCTGGGCGCATATCCCACACCATCGCGGGATTTTGCTCATCAGGATGTTTTGCAACATTAGCAAACTGACGCACCCTCATAATGCCTACAGGATGTGAAATCTGACGCTCTCTCCTTGCACGCTGAAATCGAAATATCCGATTTTCATCACACCAAGCCTCTTCTTCCCCAACTTGATCGTGTCAGGCATCTTGGGCTGAACCTGGATGTATTGGGACTGCATGAACTCCCGAAACAGAACGGTCGTTCGCTTGAGTAGCCGTCGCGGGGTGACAATGTTTGGGTTGGTCGCTTGGTGCAATGCTTCAAAAAAAGCGCGGGGACCAATCAAGAATGATACACGTTTCAGCCTGTTAAAGAAGTTATTGATACGTGCAAGCGCGCTATCGGTGAGGCCGTAAGCATGGCGAGGACAGTATGGAATAACCTCCACCGTCAGTCTAAAGTCTCTGAAGAATTTGCTATAATACCAACAAAGTGGTAGCCCACGGAAGCCATTTCCAGTGTCACCTCGAAAAATAAGATGCGTAACGAGTGTGCATAGCTGCTGCAGCATGCTTGTTCCTGCGTCACTATCACGCACTGCTTTGGCAGGATCTACAATCTCGCGCAAACACATTCGTATTGTGTTAGAGTTCTTGTTGGTCTCACTAGCAGGGCGGTCAGGCTTTGTGTAGATTATCCAGACATACTGGTGAAGTAGTACTTGCTCATCGATGCTAGGGCGAGTAGTTAGTGTCGCACCAAAGATAGATACTCGCTTGCAGTCACTGTCATAAATCCCGCCAAAATCTAGCGTCACCATCGCTTCGTGGGTGCAAGGTGCTGCTCTCGCCTCTTTGATTCCGGTCGCTGCGAATCATTCCATTGAACATGCTGCTCACGTGATCGAAGCTTCACCTTCAACGCTTTCAATGTCTTCAAAGCGTGCTGGCGGTTCTTATGCTCTCCCCATTTCCATGGTTGCCATGGCTCACCTGGCCCAGTAACTGGCTCGTCGTTTTCCTCGCTAAGTTTATTCTCAAGGTCCCTGACTTTGTCTTTGATTGAATCCAGGTCACCACACATACCACATAGACATTCAGGAGGCCGCTTCTGGATCGATGTATCTTTCAGAATGTTAAAATAAAAAGTGCTGTAGCTTCGAGGATGGTAAAAAGTGTCATCGTTGATATCGTCCACCTCTGGCTCAGTACTAGTTACCACTGCCTCGTCATCACGGTTAGGCATGCCCCAATCGATACCGCCACCTTCTACATTGGCAGCGAGAGCCATTTCCCTGGTGCATTCAACACGCCCATCTTGCTCAAACTTGTATTGTTTCACGCCAGTTGACTTGCTAGTCACATAAAGTTTCACATTTCGTTCCCACACGTTTGAAGGACCAGCTTGCTTAAACTCAGCCTCGTTGTATTTTGGGAAAAGCTCGGTTGCCAATTTCACCAAGGACTTAAAAGACACACGGTAATCCTCAAAGTAGAAATCTACTGCCTGTTTTAGCATCCAAGCTGTTTCTCTTGTATCGCCGGACCGGGAATGATTCCTTTCGAGCATCCACTGTCTCGTCGTGATCATCTCTTCATCCGGAATACGCTTCTTCTTGCTTCCTGGCTTTTGCTGCAGGGTTTCAAAGGTAGATTTGGGGATGCAAGGATTTACTACTCTTTCCATGCACTTCATCTTGCATTGATCCAAATAACCAGGGGTGACTTTGAGCATGTCTGACTGTGGATATCTTTTGCTAAAGTAACAACAACAACAACAACAATAATAATAATAGTAATAATGATAATAATAATAATAAGAATAATATTTCTCATAATAATAATAATAATAATAATAATAGTAATAGTGCTTCTCTGTCGATGGCTGATGCATTTCTGCACATGCGCCTCCATCGTCTCACCCGTAAGGGGAGTACGAAGAATTGACGATAAGCTCTAATGACACCCCCGCAAGGGCAGTTCCAACACTTCCAGACGGGCCGGTATGTTCAATGAAAATACTGGTCCAGAAATAGACCGGTATGTTCAATGAAAATACTGGTGGCACCGACGGGAATCGAACTGGCGACAGGGCCCAGATGGTAGAACTTGACCACTGGGCTATCACGGTGTCCATAATAATAATAATAATAATAATAATAATAATAATAATAATAATAATAATAATAATAATAATAATAATAATAGTGCTTCTCTGTCAATGGCTGATGCATTTCTGCACATGTGCCTCCATCGTCTCACCCGTGAGGGGAGTACGAAGAATTGACGATATGCTCTAATGACACCCCCGCAAGGGCAGTTCCAACACTTCCAGACGGACCGGTATGTTCAATGAAAATACTGGTCCAGACGGACCGGTATGAGTACTGGTATGTTCAATGAAAATACTGGTGGCACCGACGGGAATCAAACTGGCGACAGGGCCCAGATGGTAGAACTTGACCACTGGGCTATCACGGTGTCCTTAATAATAATAATAATAATAATAATAATAATAATAATAATAATAATAATAATAATAATAATAATAATAATAATAATAATAATAATAGTGCTTCTCTGTCAATGGCTGATGCATTTCTGCACATGCGCCTCCATCGTCTCACCCGTGAGGGGAGTACGAAGAATTGACGATAAGCTCTAATGACACCCCCGCAAGGGCAGTTCCAACACTTCCAGACGGGCCGGTATGTTCAATGAAAATACTGGTGGCACCGACGGGAATCGAACTGGCGACAGGGCCCAGATGGTAGAACTTGACCACTGGGCTATCACGGTGTCCAATAATAATAATAATAATAATAATAATAATAATAATAATAATAATAATAATAATAATAATAATAATAATAATAATAATAATAATAATAATAATAGTGCTTCTCTGTCAATGGCTGATGCATTTCTGCACATGCGCCTCCATCGTCTCACCCGTGAGGGGAGTACGAAGAATTGACGATAAGCTCTAATGACACCCCCGCAAGGGCAGTTCCAACACTTCCAGACGGGCCGGTATGTTCAATGAAAATACTGGTCCAGACGGATCGGTATGTTCAATGAAAATACTGGTGGCACCGACGGGAATCGAACTGGCGACAGGGCCCAGATGGTAGAACTTGACCACTGGGCTATCACGGTGTCAATAATAATAATAATAATAATAATAATAATAATAATAATAATAATAATAATAATACTATATCTGAGGCGTACTGATGCAGCTAATGGCATATCCTCAACGGACATAAGCCTCCAATACCCTTGTTCGAGGTCCTCCATCCCCCTGTGTCAGTCTCTCGCCTGATGATCGGGGCCACCGATGGAGCTCCTGAGGGCAAGACTGCACTAAGCCGAGGTTATTCCGCAGTCCCAGCAACCTCTTGCAAGACGTCACCGAATGTGCAAGTGCATACACCAAGCGCGGTTGCTAGAGCTGCCTCGAAAACCCACCCATAACAATCTGGTGTCTGCTGGGTCCTGGGCTATCAACCAGCATATGCGGATTTTAAGATCTTTTACGCGCGCAACGACCCTCCTCCCCAGCATCTACCACCAAAGGGTTATGAGTTGGCGTCACAGTTTAACGCCTTGAGGCCATTGGGCTGGAACTCTGTTTAGCAAGTGTGACTAGGTTTTTTCATCGGGATTTCCCTCAAATGTGTCACAGTCAACACTCCAAGGAATAATAATAATAATAATAATAATAATAATAATAATAATAATAATAATAATAATAACTAGAATAGTGCTTCTCTGTCAATGGCTGATGCATTTCTGCACATGCGCCTCCATCGTCTCACCCGTGAGGGGAGTACGAAGAATTGACGATAGGCTGTAATGACACCCCCGCAAGGGCAGTTCCAACACTTCCACACGGGCCGGTATGTTCAATGAAAATACTGGTCCAGAAATAGACCGGTATGTTCAATGAAAATACTGGTGGCACCGACGGGAATCGAACTGGCGACAGGGCCCAGATGGTAGAACTTGACCACTGGGCTATCACGGTGTCCATAATAATAATAATAATAATAATAATAATAATAATAAATAATAATAAAATTGTAATTATAATTGTGTGTGACTAGAAAACAATTTTTAAACATGTACACTCCAGTCCGATCCATATAGATATATATGTGCATGAATGTTATTATCGCGATCGATACTGATTTGGCGCATCCATGTGTAGCGATGTCACATTCTTACTTACATACAATTGATTTGGCGAATCATTCATCATGGGAATGATCAGCCAAAGTCAAAAATAAAGGTTCAGAATCATCATAACAAACAGAAACCAACGCCAAAGTTTCAAAGATTTTTTTGCATCTCTTTTGACCTTCTGTTCGATTTTTTGCTGAAATTCCACGTAAAATATGAATCG
>WBZZ01004179.1:0-15000 GCA_019918135.1 Paulinella micropora | reverse complement strand
ATATTATCCACCGGTGCTCTGTCAGAAAAGAAATTATAAACTAATTTTTATTATTATTAATATGTTATTAATAATTAATTGTCATAAACATGATTGAGATCGATTCAGAACCGTTCACCGATGCAGAGGTCAGTTTGGCAATTAGCCTACGGTTTGGCAGGACACAATTATTTTTAAATGACATCCGCGGCCTCTTCCTACCGGCTTGCGACTTACAAACTCGAAGAATTTAACAATACTGAACTTGTGACCGTGGCAAGTCCCGCCAGTCCAACTGCTGACGTCACAAAGATGTACCTTCCGGCGGCTTCCAGAATTGACCCACGAACTTGAAACGTACGGATATGGTAAAATGGGTAATGGTAAAAAGCTAGTGCCACCAGTATGTATCAGGATAAGACTACTACAATCGACTTTATTACTAGAACCGAACATATGAACTAATAATACTACTAACATTAACGACTCAGTAGTACCGTAGGCTACTAACCGGGATAATTAAGCAATAAGGGACATAACTCCTGAGGAGAAAGGGTTTAATTAATGTCCAATGCTCCCCCTTAATTAGACTCCCTTACGAGTCAGTGTCCTACCACAACCCGCAACTAACAACCGCCGTAGTAGTATATCATGTAAATAAGCAGGCGCAAGTGACTCCCGCTACCCTACGTCTCCAGTCACCGGGAGTTCTGCTAAATAGCTACACTACAACTTGA
Organism: Paulinella micropora; assembly: GCA_019918135.1. NCBI lineage: Eukaryota > Cercozoa > Imbricatea > Euglyphida > Paulinellidae > Paulinella > Paulinella micropora. The sequence goes on along the minus strand of WBZZ01004179.1, from coordinate 14,284 downwards.
ACTAAAGCGCCGCTGTAAGCACACCAGTGCAAATGATAAGACTAAAGACCAGAGCAAATGCGCTAGCCTAAGTCTCAGTCCAATGCTGGTGGAGTTCGGCAATCTAGGCGGCATACTTTATAAAATCTACACCCTTGCTATCGGGTATCCTATACAAAGTGTAATGCCCCCAACGATAGCTCAAGAAAAAGTCGGTAATACAACCAAACACAGTACTCAGCAAGAACGAGAATGATGTCTCGTTGTATTAGCTCAGTGACTGGCAGCCGAAAACGAAAACTGCAACAGACCAGGAATAAAATAGCATCAGGTCCAATCCGGACAAATAATACTGAAAAACAGGCTGCGGGTGCACCTGTCACCAGGAAAAGGGTACTTTTCAAGATAAAATTCGGAAAAAGTATACCTTGTTCACTAAAAGTATACCTTGACTATATTTGGTGAAGGCACGGATAAGAAAGGTAAAGTAGTACATAAGAACGCTGAAAGCCTTGATGACTAAGTATTTTTGACTTGATTTTTTTTTCCACATCATGATAATCATTGATAAATTTGAGCTGACACCTGTTTTTGGGTGCAACTGATTTTTTTACCGGTAAAGTTTGGTGAAGCTTGGTAAAGTTTCGTGCAACTTCTAGTTTATTAATATAGATAAGCACTGTATTGATTTATAATTCAATAAAAATGACGTTTCTATATTACTAGTAAGTAATAGTATTACCGGTAACTTAAAGATAATCTCAGGAAAATCAAATAAACAATCCTGTTAATTTTTCAACTCAAGACAAGTCAGGAGGGGGGGAGGGGGGGTGAAGGAGGAAGAGAAGAAGGAGACGAAGACCTACAAGGGTAAAACCAGCACCAAACAACAAACACGACACCTCAAGCAACGACTGGCAAGCAGCAAATAGTCAGCGACAACTCAATCAACAAACGACACAAACCGACCCGACTCGACAAGCGATAAGCAAGCAACAAGAAGCAAGCTACCACCGACAGGCAACAAGCATAACAAGCAATGAGCAATACAACAAGCAATTAGGAAAAAGCAACGACAAAAAAACAACAAGCAACAAACATCAGTGACAACAGTGACAAACACAAACAACCAGCACCATAGAAAAACAAAATAAACGTTCATCTTCACCATTTGGTGAAACGAGAAAAAAAAAAGGGGAAAATGGCAATACTTCGACAATAATGACAACATTTCTGCCATCCGTATGACAGATTTGGTAATGTTGGGGTAAAACATTTTGGTGAAGTTGGTACAGCGCGCGCCTCCACCGCCAATATACACGAACATTCAAAAGCAATGCCACCAACAACAAGCTTGTTGTTTTGTGTTTGTTGTTTGTCGTTGTTGAAATTGCTTGTTGCTATCTCTATCGTTTGTCGTTTGTCCATTTTCGTTGTTGTTGTTGATGATGATGATATGATGATGATATGATCATGATGATGATGATGATAGATGATGATGATGCCATGATGATGCCATGATGATGATGATGCTGCTGCTGCTGCTGCTGCTGCTGATGATGATGATGATGATGATGATGATATGATGATATGATGATATGATGATGATGATGATGATGATGATGATGATGATGATGGATGATGATGATGGATTGTGATAGATATGATGGATCATGGTGGATGATGATGGATGATGATGGATGATGAATGATGATGATGATGATGATGATGACGATGATGATGATGATGATGGATGATGATGGATGATGACGGATGATGATGGATGATGATGGATGATGATGGATGATGATGAATGATGGTAGTACTGATGGTGATGATGATGATGATGATGATGATGATAATGATGACGATGATGATGACGATGATGATGGATGATGATGGATGATGATAGATGATGATGGATGATGATGGATGATGATGGATGATGATGATGGATGATGATGGATGATGATGATGATGATGATGGTGATGGTGATGGTGGTGGTGATGGTAGTGATGGTGGTGATGGTGGTGAGGTGATGATGATGATGGTGGCGTTGGTGGTGGTGGTCATGATGATGATGATGGTGGTGGTGGTGGTGATGGTGGTGATGGTGGTGATGGTGGTGATGGATAGTGGTGGATGATAGTCTTGGTGGTGGTGGTGGTGGTGATGATGATGATGATGATCATCATCATCATCATCGTCATCATCATCATCATCAAAACGGTGGTGGTGGTGATGGTGGAGATGGTGGTGACGTGATCGTGGTGGTCATGATAATGATGATGATGATGATGATCATCATCATCATCATCATCATCATCATTATTATCATCATCTTGATCATCATCATCATCACCACGACCACCACCACCACCACCACTAAATCCAACATTACTATCATCATCATCATCATCATCATCAACATCATCATCACTGCCACCACTACCATCACCAAATCCAACTTTACTTTCTTCTTTCCTTTTAATTTCTTCTTGCACCTTCACGTTGTTATTGTTTGGTTGTTGATGATGATGATATTTATGTTGGATTTGGTGGTGGTGGTGATGGCGGTGGTGGTGGTAGTGGTGGTGGTAATGATGGTGATGATGATGATGATGATGATGGCGACCTTTCCTTGTCAGTTATTGCTCCACTTTTTGTTTGATGTATTGCTTAGTGTTCCTTGTCGCTTGTTGCTTGTTGCTTGTTGCTTGTTGTTTAGTTTCTTCTCACACTTCACCAATTGGTTTATTTGATTGTTGATGACTATGATTCCAGTAATTTTGCATTTGGTGGTGATGATGGTGGTGATGATGATGATGATGAGATGACATTTCCTTCTCAACTCTTGCTTCTCTTTTTGTTTCATTTATTGCTTCATATTCCTTAACGCTGGTTGTTTGCGGCTTGTTGCTTGTTGTCTGTCGCCTGTTTCTTGCTGCTTGTTGCTTGTTTCTTGTTGTTTTTCGCTTGTCGCTATTCGCTTGTCGCTATTCGCTTGTCGCCTGTCCCTCGTCTGCTGTCGCATGGGCTGTCGCTTGTCGCTTGTCGTTTGTTGTTTGTTGCTTGATGTTCCTTGTTGCTCGCAGTTTGTCCTTTTGCTGTTGTGCTGTTACTAGTTTGCTTGTTTGCTTGTTTGCTTGTTTGCTTGTTTGCTTGTTTGCTTGTCGGTTGTTTATGCTATTTGTCTGTTGTTGTTGTTGCTTGATGCTTTTTGTTGTTTGCTGCTTGTTGCTTGTCCCGTCCTTTGCTTTTCGCTTGTCGCGTGTTGCATGTTGGTTGTTGGTTGTTGCTTGTCCTTGGCTGGTATCTTAGTGTTTTTGTTGATGGTTGCTGGTTGCTGGTTGCTGCATCTGCTTGCTTGTCGCTTGTTGCTCGTTGCCTGTCGCTTGTTGCTTGTTGCTTATTCCTTGTTGTTTTGTCGCTTGTCGATTTGTTGTTGCCTGTTTTCGTGTTTGTCTGCTTGTCTGCTTGTCGCTTGTCGCTTGCTGATGCTCTTTGTCTGTTTGCCTGTTGTTGCTAGTTTCTTGTTATCTGCTTGTCGCTTGTCGCTTGTTACTTGTCGTCTGTTGTTGATTGTCCTTTCCTAGTACCTTATTGTTACTTTTTGCTTGTCTGCTAGTATCTAATATTATTGCTTGTTGCTTGTCACTTGTTGCTGGTTGTTTGTGTATGTCGCTGGTCGTTGTTGCTTGTTGTTGTTTGGTGCTTGTTGCTTGTTGGTTGTTGCTTGTTGCTTGGTAGAGCTTGCTGCTTGTCTTGCTTCTTCTTGCTTGTCTGTCGATGTGACCGCTTCCTGTTTGTCGGGTCGGGTCGGTTGTTGTCGCTTTTTGCTTGAGCTGTTGCTGACTGTTTGGTGTTAGTTGGTCGTTGCTTGTGGTACACTGTGTCTTGTTTCTTGTTTGTTTTTTGCTTTTTGCCTGCTATTATTCTTCTTCTCGTCCTCCTTCACCTCATTCCATCCCTTGAACCCCTCCTCCTCCCCCCCCCCCCCTTCCCTCCTCCTTTGGACTTCAAAGTTATCGATCAAAAACATTGATTGAGCTTAGCATTGTTTATGCGAATTTTCCTGAAATTATCATTATCGGTGATATTTGGTTCTTAGTTATACAAAGTTGATGAATCTTTTTGTAAGCTTCCATTGCTTTTGAAATCAGCATGGGACTTCACCGGCCAGCATCTTGTTTAAGTAAAAATGCATGAGTGGATTTGTGAAGTCAAGTCTAACCTTGATCTTTATTAATAAAACTTCATCCTTCTAAATGATTAATAAGCCAATGCTGCTTAGTAACACTAATAAATAAGAAGTTGCATGAACTTCACCAAACTTCACCAGCTTCACCAAAGTTGTTTTACAGTTTCACTGCGGTTCAACCAAAACTATACTTTGCTCAAGATATACTTTTTCCCAATAATGATTTGTTTACCTGCTATCCGGGTGTTGTTGCCTACAAAAGTTCTAACAAAGTCCACGCTAGATGGAAGTCCCACCACACGAAACCGCCGCCAGCAGTAGGGAGCTTGCCCCTCCATGAGGGGATCGGTCCCCGAGTCTAATCGGACGCGACGTGACGTTGGTGTTAATGTCGGCGATGTTGTCCCCGGACGCCACCTTCTCGTTTACCACGAGCCCAGCGTCAACCTTCTGGTTGACAATCGCGCAACGCAAATCTACATGCCCGAGCTTCCTATTAAACATATTAGTTTCAGCATGATCAAGGGCACCCTGGTTGTCGCCGTACAGGACTGGGGGCTGCCCCCACCTGTACGGCCCTAGCGCTTCCCAGACCCGGCCATCCGCTATTCCCTGCACAAAATTTATTATTTTATCCTGCCCGTGGTAGGCCTCCACCATCGCGTAGACTTCCGCCTCGCAGGATGATGCTTCCGGCGCCACCGGTACCAGACGCTTGCCGTCGGCCAACAACTCCAGCTCGCCACTCCCCGGCACGGCCGCCACCAGCTCGTCCTGCGTCGCGCTCGCTTTCGCCTCCACCCGGGCGCGCAGGGTCGCATCCGTCTGCAGCCGCCGACACGTTCCGCTTTAAGCAGAAATGCAGCACGGAGCCGCCAAGAAAGAAGTGAAAAACAGCCAGTCGCGCTCGGCGATCCTCTGGCGTACCCTTCCAGCTGGAATCCGCCCATGACAAAAGGCGGGTGCCGTTCGCTTTGGTGAAGCGAATGCCCTTGGTGCGGGTACCGCTGAGGTACCGCACAACCTGCTCGGCTTGCTGGTAATTGAATAACTCTGGCTTGGAGGCATGGATCGCTACTTCTCCGATCGGGCCCAAAACCTCATACCGAGTGATGCGTGTCCACAACAGGACACTCACGATATGCTGCGGAGATAACTGCTCTAAAACGGACTGCTTTCTGGCCCGCAACCCCTGCATCAACCACGGCGAGTCGGCAGTAGCTAGCCTGGTGCACTGAAGCTTCTCAACGGCCTCTTTAATGAAATCTTCCTGGGAGATCTTGATCGTACGGCCTAACCGACAGTCTTCCTTATCTTCTATGTTCAGGCCTACCACCCCGGTCGGAGCCTCCTGCTTAAAGACCCTAAAGGCCTTAAGAACTCCGTTTCGACATCCTTGCCACTGAACGCTCCCATCATGTCGTCGACGTGCACAAAAGCAAAGTCCGGCTTATCCTTACCGGGTAGCCATCGCCAGAAGAAACAAAGGAACGCAGCATGTGCCTTAAAACCAAGCTTTCCAAGAAAGGCACAAGCTTGTAACGCCACCACTTACGGCCCGCGTCAGGTCTACCTTATAGGGCCTTAAGCATCTCCCACACATACCCCGGTTCTTCTAAGCTAAATGGCGGCACGATATAGGTGGGGCGATAACCCTGCTCAGCAGCGGACGCTTCCGTGTAAGCGGTTCCAATGTCCCACTTAGACAGAACCAAGCCAAACAACACCGTCAGGGCGAACAGCATCAGAATGGTAAGAGCACATGGGGTGGAGAAGTCACGTTTCCCGAAGTGCCATCCTTGGATCATGGAAAAACCCTTAGCCGTCCATCGGCTCTTGAACTTCAGGATCTTATCAACGGCCTCCTTAGTAGCATCTACGAAACACCCCTCACAGATGTCTTTCTTGTCAACTAAGTCGGCCCGGACTCTACGGATGCACCCCTTCTCCCAGAGTGTAGACATCTCTTCAGCCCGAGCGTCATCCCAGTAACCTAACTCGTCGGCTTGCTTCTCACTCACCTGCCGCGTAAACGTGGCTGCATGTGCGGCCTCTGGACCGGATGCAAGATACTTGACGATCTCCGTGTCCAACATACGGTCCGGGGCATCGTCATCCTCAAACTTTACCCAATGGGCCTGTTGGTGTTTCTTTTGCTTCTTTACCCACATGGGTTCGCTAACGTCTTGCACCTGTCCCCGTCGGACCTTGTCCTTGAAGCCTACCCCATAGGTCTTCTTTGCACAAGCCCAACCCTACTGTAGCTGGGGTTTCGACCCACCTTCCCTTCAGTTCACCGATCTCTTTAATTTCACCTTTTCCGGTTCATCGGGTCCTGGGGCCTGCGTCTCCTCAAGGGCTTCCGTGGTTTCCTGCTCCGGGGTCACCTCCTCCACTTCGCCCTCCGAGTCGGAACTATAGAGCTCCCCCTGACCCTGAGGCTTCTCAACTACTGCGCCGGTCTCAGTCACCCCCACCCGGGAGTCTTGGGAACAAACAACTGATCCAGGTCAGCATCCTCTACTAAGAGGTCTCCTTTGAACTGCGCCATGTCTAGATCATAGACCCTTCTTCTCCCAGATGGGCTGCAGCAAAGGCCAGGCTGGCTGGCTATCGTCGAAGTTCTTGACGTTACGCCACGGGAACACCCTTCCCTCGCATAGGACCAAGTGAGCCGAGTACTCTAAACTCAAACCTAGCCGTGCGGCCATGTGTGTTCGGCTTTCATCATGCCCCAGCTTGCCATCTATGACTACATGGCAGAGACACCCAAAGGGATGAAGATAGGCGACCCAGTTCACCTTCTTCTCTCGCGGCATAAGCTCAAACATCCGGACGTCTCCACCGGACCGCTTTGGGGAAAGATTGTGCAGTAGGATAGCGTGTTGCCACGCATACCCCAAGAGCTCGTAGGGTAGCTCTTCTTAACTCCTGTGGCCCACACCAGATCCTTAAAGTCAGCGGACACATGCTCCGTCTACCCTAACCTCTTTTACCTTCTTACCGCTTTGAGTCTCGAGGAAGTTCATACAACCGCGCATGAACCGCACGTGCGGTGCAGCTTTACCATCCTTAAGGAGGATGCCAAACGCATACCCGGTGTTGGCATCGATCCCCACCATGCCATACCAATACCCTCCCATCAGGGGTTTTCGCAAACACCCGGACTTGTCAAAAGACACTGCCTCGAACTTGTCTACTTGTGTCAGTTGTTGCTTGCCGGATGATTCACCTTTCCCCCTTTTGGCGGCTGGGCAGTCCTTACAGTCCTTTACGGTTTGCTCATGGGTCATCCCACCCACTATCTTTATCCCATACGCCTCACCGATGAGGTGCTGCATGCGGCTGCCCGGTACCCCGAACTTCTGATGTAGCTGCTCGCTAGTCAACTCCGTGACCTTGGCCATCTCCTACCAAAGAAAGCTCTAGCCTCAGCTCTATCCGCAGCCATCTCCTGGTCGGTTGATGTTACGAACCGCCACACCTTATCCTTAGCGTCAAGGTATAGAACAACTGCCTTAAGCCCCGGGGAAATGTCCGGTATCCGGGCCTTGGTGATGTAGCACTCTCCTTTCCCACCGAGCACAACGCTATACCCTTCCTTGGCCAACTGTGGACCGGATACTAGGGTTTTATCCAAGTTGGGGCTTACCCACACACTTCCCAGATGTAGCCTGTTCTTTTCTCCTTTGCCGTTCACAGTCTGCATTTCTAGGGATCCCGTCTTAGTCACGGTTGTTTGTCCGTTGACCGTGTCTACCCGTTTCATCCCTCTCTTGACGTTGAATAGCCGGTGTTCGGCTCCTAACAGCACAAAGTATAACGTAGCTCCCGAGTCAAACATGGGTCCTTGTCACCACTCCGGCCTAGAAGAGCCTGCTCAGCTAACCGGGTACCTTTAGCCATCCACCCGCGTTCTACCATGAAGCGCACTAGGTCGTCAACGGGGTCAGCTTCCCCTTCTTCCTCAGGCAAACTCGCGTATTCCTTCTCTAGTACGCTCTCGCCGTTCACAACCCTCTCTCTGACCCGGAACGGTCTAGTACGTTGTTGAAACACGGCGGCACTGTTGGCGGCAGCACCTTCTACGGCCCAATGTCTGGGCCACCTAGGCTTGTTCATAGGATACTCACTGCCCTGCGCCCGGTCATGCAACAGCCTAGTCCACTCACCCCACATGTTCCGGAAGTCGGCCTCATCCTTTTCTTCCTCACCGCTCAAGGCCGGACGGTGCAACCTGCGCATCTCCTCTTGCTGTTCGGCCACGGCTCGGAGTCTGCTCTCTCGCTCTCCGGTACCTAGTCGGGTAGGGCTAACGGTCTCATCTGACGTCGAGTGGGCCGTCGACTGGCCGGTACCAGTAGTGTGAGACAACAGTGAAGTCACTTTCCGTTCGGCAGGCATTACCGTCTTAGTATGAGACGCAAACCAGGTCATCCCACTCACTGAGGCTCTCACCGTCTCAAGGAAGCCAAACGCACGAGCACCTACCGACCTACGCCTACTGATCGGGCTAGTTGAGGGGGTAGTCACAGGATTTGCTATCCGTCCCGGCAGTCTCATCACTACCACCGGGGTCTGCCTCAGTACTAGGGTCGGGACCTATGGGAGACGGTCCCCTTTCCGGAGCTTGGACCTCGGCCATGTCTCTAACCGGGGACTCTTCCCCCTCACGCTCGTCTTCATAGTCTGATTCCGAGGAAGGGTCAGCATCAGACTGCCACTCCGGAGGTTCATCTTCAACATTCGCCAAGCCATCAGGTTGGTAGTCCTCAGGTCCGGACCTTACCTTTACCCCTTGTACCTTCTCCCTTTTTGCTTTGAGTAAAGATTTTAAGGTTTTGGCTCATAATACCACTACCAGCCTCAGCCGGCTCGGTCTTTGAACCAATCTCGACCTTCGAGATAGGTACCGCCGACGGCCCGCTAGCCCCTTGAGGTCTAACCTTACTCTCTTTACGTGGGGCGCCGCACCACCGGACGGGGCGGAGTACCCCTCGGCTCTTGTTCTCGTACCGGCACCTTTGCTTGTTGTTGAAGCACAACTTCCCCACGCGAGGGGGATACCTCACCCCGAAAGTACATTTGCTTAAGCTTGGCTTGGGCACCGGCATGGGGTTCATGTAGGCGGTACACCTTCCGCCACGAGGGGACTCCGGACGCTTTCCACGTTACGGGCTGCCGATTAATAATCCACTCTGTAAACTGCCCGGGGACACGGGGCTTAGCATAGTAGATGATAGGGAGGAGTGACCGGTTCCAAGGGATCCCACGCCTCGCTGCTTCATGACGTACGATGGGCTCAACCATCAAGGGGTGGCTCCCACTCTTGATCTGTGCTCCCAAACCCCTCTCTCCCATCTCACACATGAGAGGCAGATGATCATCCCGTCGCGCCATGTCGGCGGCCCACAAGCGTAAGGCATTGTCTTTCTCTGGCTTTGCCCGCTGGTACTGATGTTCAACGCAATAGTTACTATCTATGAGGGTGGCTGCCTTAATCCTCATGCTATTGAACTTAGACTCAAGGTCCTTCAAGCTTGCGACGCACGTACGCTTTCCCTCCGCCACTCCATGACACCGACCCTCATTCATCTTATCAATGTCAGCGTCGTCCTCTAGCAGTATTTCTAAACTGTTCTCGTCTTCCGGGGGGTAGGACCGGCTCGGGGAGGTTATCGCCTCCGGGTTTGGCCATGAGTGCTTTGTCTTTCGACCTCCCGGTCCAGAACTTCACCCTCTTGGCTAAGGCTACCCCTGGCTCCTCTTCCTCGGAGTCTTCACTATCACTATCCCCATCAGAGCCCTTGGCCGCCTCCCCCTTCTCTTTTTTGCCTTTGTCCGGGCACTTGCTCAGCTTGTGCTTACCCCCGCACACCCGGCACTTCTTGGTGAATTTACCGGCGACATGTCCAGTTTCGAAACAGTTGTAACACTTGGGACCCTTGCTCTTGTCGCTCTTCTTGCTCTTATCACCCTTAGTGTTGTCCGCCAGCTTGGAGGGGGTCTTCTTGGCTTTGGCCGGGTCGTGCTCAAACTTACACTTGTCTGCCCACCTACACTCCCCCTGCTTATCCCAAAGGAAACACACACCCCTCACCTTTCCCCCAACATGGAGGTAACGACACGAGGCACCGCGAGTGCACTTGCCCTCTTTGCTGGAGATCCAGCACTCGTCTTTGGACTTACCTTTCCCGGCCTTCCGGGCAGCCAAACCTTTTTCGGTGGAACTAGTCACTTTGGCCCGGTCAAACTTCTTATCCAATTCTAGGGCTCGCTCCTGCACAAACTTCCAACATGTGACGAAGTCCCATTTGAACTGCTTCCGGTTCAGCTCAGCCATCTCCACCCACACCTGCCATGCCTTCTTCACTGTAGAGTCAGACTGTTTCAAATTGGGACCCACTAAAGCGTCCTTCACTATCTGTTGAAGCCTGTTATCGTTTGGTTCTTGACCGTAGTCTGCTAACCAGTCTCTCCTAGCGTTAAGGTCCACGCACTGTCCTACGTACTGTTGCTTGCTAGTAATGAGGAAGTCGTTCAACTCCTTCACCTTATCCTCAGGACGTCGGCTTGGTCGGCTTTCTTATACCGGGCTTGCAACCTATCCCATAGAGCTTTCGGGTTTTGACCAAAGGTCAGACTCTCCGGATTGGCTAAGTCACGTACTAGGCTTTTGGCCTCACCACCGAGCATATCATAAATAATATTGAACACTTTTCCCCTTTGCTTGCTCATCTCAGCAAGTATGCTAGCTTCATAGGCCATCACCTGTCGTGTCAGTGCGCGAGCATGATCACCTAGTGGGGTTGTGACCTTAGAGGGGTCCGTCTGTCTTCGGAAGGCCCCACTCTTGCCGTCGCCTTTTAAGTCTGAGCCCCCAGCTGACAGCCTAGGTTTGTCAGTGCTAGCGTACCCACTAGAGTAGAGGTTGGAAGTGTCACGGTTTTCTTCCTCTTCATGCTCAGCGGTTTCCTTCTCCTTCGTACTGCCGAACACCGGTTTATAAGGCTTGATTGAGGTTTTTGTTCCGTCATCTACCCGTAACGCCTCATCTAAGGTTTGACCAGATGATTTTTGGTTTGGCATTGACCACACGTATAGGACCCTTGTTTTTGTCCTCAAAGTATTCCGTCACCACGTCATCGTCTAAGTCTGCCCAATCATTCAGCTCTGCCACTTCTTCCCAAGCCAGAATAAAGGAAGGCACTTCCCTCCCCCGTAGCTGTATCCCCACTATGTTCTCCCGGTGAACATATTGCTTATGTGTGGCTGCACCTTGTAAAACTTCCTTAGGAGCTTTCGCATGACAGCTTTGGACAAACTGTCTGTGAAGCAAAACCCATGCTTCTTTACCCAATGTGATCTTGTTGTCTGTCTTACTAGTAGCCATTTCTAACTACAGCCGATCTCGACCAGAAACACACTCACCTTACACACTCTCTCACACAACACACAACTATGCTCTCTACTTGTAAAATATAGATAGAGTCACACCCTGCTCACGCTGTTCTGATGGCACAGACACAGGCAAGCAACCACACACACGCACACGCAGAGAGAACCCTTCAAAGGACACCAGCAGGCTCACACACACTCTACACAGTATCGTGCTTTAAGCTTCCACATCCTCTCTCTTCACCTACGTGTGCTATCACTGACTATTTCACTCAGACTCCACAGAGACTACCTCAGCTATCACCTACGACAGCCCGAGTTCCCACTATGAGTCCTATTTGCAAAGTCAGTTATCCAACCTACTGAGGTTTGTAGTTGTTTTCGTGCACCTACCTAAACGGTCCCTTGACACTTCACCCCACTAGCCCAAGGCCCGCCTTTCAGCGTGTACAGTATCACCACGTCCCCTTGCTATAATGAGCACAACAAACTGATGTGCCTGTGTGTCCTTCTAAGCAAGGAAACAAACACAGTCGTTCACTAACACACCAGGCTTGTAGCATTTGAGCGCAACAAATGGTATGCACGCCGCCGTGTGTCCTTCTAAGCAAGAATACAAACATGTTCAGCACACCCCCCTGAACGAGAACAAAAACCTTTCAGAGGCACAACCCCACTCGCTCAACCTGAACAGTACGGTGCAACCCGGGCCTCTGTCTGTCAATCTTGTCCCTCCTGTCTCCCACCTTGCCCTTCCGCTGCACACAAACAGAGCAGAGCGGTGGGTAGTCCGACGATAGTGTCTATAGTGATCAGCTGTAGCCACGGCAATTCGAAATGCGCGCTTTCCTGTAAGGGGTCCGACGTGACTTAAGATAAACTCGGACCCCAACGCCCCTTGAACGAAGATCTTCGTCTGTGATCCGTTAGCACAGAAATGCTCCAAGGCTCATAACCCAATGAACAAAAACCTCCGCACTTGCTTTCCGTCTTAAACCTGCACTCGGGGCGTCCCCCTCCTACCTGCTTGCAACTTACAAACTCGAAGAATTTATATAACAATAGTGACTGAACAAGTCCCGCCAGTCTAACTGCCGAGCCACGAAACGTACGGATATGGGTAAAATGGGTAATTGTAAAAAGCTAGTGCCACCAGTACCAGGATAAGTAACAACTGACTGTATTAACAGTGGCAACTAATAATACTACTAACTTACGGGTGACTACTACTACTAACGGATTGTAGGCATCACCCCCCGGATAGCAGGTAAAAAATACCTTTTCCTGGTGACAGGTGCACCAGCTTGTTTTTCAGTATTATTTGTCCGGATTGGACCTGATGCCATTTTATTCCTGGTCTGTTGCCGTTTTCCTTTTTGGCTTCACTGAGCTAATACAACGAGACATCATTCTCATTCTTGAGGACTGTGTTTGGTTGTATTACCGACTTTTTACGAGCTATCGTTGGGTGCATTACATTTGGAGTCCACATCACTAGGGTGATTTCTTTCTGCTTTGCCACACAGGCAACAGAGTGAATTTTCACTGACCTGTCTCACACGGGGACGTCAGACGAAAACAAATACTCCAACACAGCTCCCTCATAACTCTTTCACAAAACAAATAATTTGATTGGTCTCAAGCAGGTGTCTCGTACCCTCTAGCCCAATCCATATCTGTGTGCTCACAAGGAGACATCAGATACAAACTCTCTGTCGTTCTTGCTGTTCTCACACAGAGACCAAGAAGAAGGAGGTGGACAGAAGAGTGAAGGAACACACACAAAACACAAACAAGCATAGGGACAGGAGCACAACACTCTACCCTTCTAGTTTGTGCATTTATCTGCATTATCTCACACATACGTCAGAGTATTTTTGCAAATCTCTGATCGTTTTCTAAAGGTAGGTCTGAGAACCTATCCGACCGACTGTCGACTTCTCAAGGAGAGCTTTTCTAGCTTCTCTATTACTATCTGTGTGTAGGTCCAAGTGCCTCATACTAGATACAATATAGAAAAGAAGGAGGAGAAAGTAATCTGAGTAAGGAGAACAAGAAATCGGAGAAAGTCTCAAAGACTATTTTTCTCAAACAAAAACAAACATACAAACAGTGTTTCATAGAGGACAGGGAATCTTATCCTACCCTCTCTATTAGTTTCTCTCTTCACTAGTCAATCGACTGAAGGAGGAACAGAACACAAACGAACAAAAACCAAACATAGGAGCTGACACTGTCCTCCTGTTGATCACTACTACGACATCATGTCGACAGAGACCGCCGAAGTGAGTGAATTCTCGGAGGCAGATCAAAGAAGAGAAGAAGAAGAAGCAGGAGGAGGAGGAGGAGGAAGAGGATTGAATGAAGGAGGAGGATTGAATGAAGGAGGAGGAGGAGATGAAGGAGTAGGAGGAGGAGTAGAAGAGGGCTGGGATGATGAAGGAAGATTTGGAGGAGACGAAGATGAAGGAGGATTTGAACAAGAAGAGACGGGAGGAGGAGGAGCATATGATAATCCCTTACCACCTGCCTACACGGGAGGAGGAGGACGAAAAATGATCGACTTGATTCATAGTGATGGAGAGGAGATCACAGTGGAGGAACAACAGTGGGTGCAAGACCACTATGACCTCACTAAAAAAGAGTTTGATAACAAGATGGGGGTAGAGAAGGATACCTATGTGTGGATCCCTCAGGATCAAAGA